>CATNWA010003165.1:0-18453 GCA_951230385.1 Staurois parvus
AAAAATTAAGGGGGGGATAACCCCCCCTGAAAATACAAAAGGGGGGATAGACTCCATGTATAATAATAAGGGGGGGATATGATCTCCATGTATAATATAAAAAGGGGGGATATGATCTCCATTATAAACTAAGGGGGATATGTCTCCATGTTTTAACAAAAGGGGGGGATAGATCCCCAGTATAAAACTAGGGGGATATGATCCCATTTTTTAACACTGGCTGACCCTGGCTGGGGGGGGGGGAAAAAACTGCCTGAAAATTTTGAGTCATGGGGCAGGAATAATTTTTTCGGAAAAATTCTATATACTGGACACTGTACAAATGCCAGTGGCTGGGTGACGGGGTGATCAAAGGTTTAACCTCCCGAGTGGTCTGAATGAATGTCCAGTATTTACTTTGCTCAAAGTGGCTACTTTTTTTGCACCGAGAAATATGTATTTGTATTATATGTCGTCCTGTAATTTTTAGGAGTAACTCACTGAGAAATCTGTCACGGACAAGAGTTCCTAGTAAAACATCCCGGGTAAGCGTAACAATTTGAAACACGAAATTCATAAATTCTAATTTAATAAATAGATCCTTAGACAAATAATATATTATAATAAATAATTTTAAATTCAATAAGATAATCACATCAAAAACAGCTGACTGAAATTTGAAATATAGCGCCAAGGTTTCGCACATACGCTGAGCTCAGGTCGCAGAATCGTTTACAGTTCAGTGTCTGATGAGAGAATTTCCCCCACCATTCATTATCACACAATTACTGCACGTGGTTCTGATTTACTATCGCTGATCCGCTAGCCGGTCTAAAACCTCGCGTCTGACCTAAAAGGACGCTTTTTTTTGGACGCCATGGACGTTTCCTTCAGTTCCCAGGCCAGAAAGACACAGTAAAAAATGCCAGGCAGGGCGCCGGACAAAGCCACATCGGGACAACAATGTATGTGAAAATGGTTTGAATACATGAATGTTATACGCATGTGATTTTTAGTGTAATTTAGTGAATGTCACTTTTTGACGATTGTTCAAATTTCCCCCGCCATTTTTCCTTCCCCCTTACGTCCCGACGTCGCAGGGGACGGAACCCAGATGAGAGATGCCGACATCGGTAGGAGGACATTGCCGGGGACACTGAAGGAGGGACTGTCGCGCGAGCGCAGGTGCAAGGTAAGTAGAAGAACAGATCCCAGAGCAGGAGTAATTTTATTTAGGGGTTTAGAACTCCGGAATGGTTGAGGGGTGTATGGGATTGCCTCAAGGGAACTGTGAACTAGAGGACAAACTCCTTAGCCACTATGTACAAGATGGGGACAAAAATATTTTCTCCTTTAAGATCATTCCAGGTCTCTCTCCAGCTTTCCAAAAAAAGGGTGAGTCATTTGGGGCACGGGGGGGGATTTGTACGTTTCTGGAATATTAGGGCCTCAAGGAATTTGAGACAGGCAGTCTACTTGACTGATCATTTTCAATGCTACGAAGTATAGCTGGTAGACTTTTTCTTCCAACTTCCTGTCGATCAACTGTGGGCTGTAGGATTAAAACTCTTTTTTTTTCTATCGTTGAACTGGATGGACTTTTGTCTTTTTTCAGCCAGACTAATTATGTAACTATGTAGCATTAGAAGAGGAGTTCTGTAGGTTGAATTAGGGGCTGAATGTGAGGGTGTAGAAGGTAAGTAGGCATTGTGTCCGTCATCTATGTTTTTTTTTTAGATCTCTAGGATATAAATTCTGGCAAGTACTTCTTTTTATCAGAACAGAAAAAATAAACATAGTTACATAGGTTAGTCTGGCTGAAAAAAGACAAAAGTCCATCCAGTTCAACCATTAAAACTATGATAGAGATCTTTGTGTGTCATTTATATATTTTCTTTGTTTGAATAATAATATTAATACCATCCCATGAAAATATCTCCCAACGTATCATCCCAGCTTAGTTATCGAGTCACTCACCCCCCCGGAGTGATGGAAGAATGTATCCAACTTTATTCCGTATGACACCGACAGTCGGGCCTATTATACGGCTGTTGTACATTTCTTGAAGCATTTTGGGTGGGAACTGGGTTGGAATAATATCATCATCTGATGGAAATAGTGATGATGAGTCCCAAGAACTGAGCAGATGATGAGCCAACACGGGATCTGCAACATATTATATCTTTAAAAGCACTGCAAATCTTGATCAGCTGCACCTTCATATTTCAGTGGCCACAAATGAAAAGCGTGAACTTCAATCATCGTGGTGCCGGTGTCAGCTTCTCCAGCTGCTTAACTGACCCAATACTGGAAGATATTTGGATTTCTTCGTTTCGGTGCTTTTTCCCCAAATCTGGACAAAAATAACTGTTTACAATTTAAATCTTATCGCCCTTTCAGAAATTGTACAGATGGAAATGATATTTCTAAAGTATTTTTTAATTATACATCTATACCTTCCTATGCATACAGGGCTGTGTATGTTCTGGCCCACGCTCTACACGGAATGTACACCAAGAAAATACAATCTGAAAAACTGGATTCCAGCACAGAGTGAGTTGGATAATAAGTGCTTATGTTACTCGGGGGGCGTATTTACCACAAGGTAAACAAGGCATTTGCCTAGGGTGGCATTTTTTTAGATGGGCAGCACTGGCCCCTGGAGGAGGGACATGGGGACCAGGTGGGATCTGAGATAGGCTGTGGGCTGCTTGATGGTGTATGCAGAGTCCCACTGTCATTCCTGGGGATAGCCAGACCTGTGAAGGTGAGTGTCTTTTTTTCTGTCGGGGGGTGTTAGTGAAAGGCTCTCGTGGGTGGGGGTGGAGCAGGGGTGTTGTTGGTCACCATCAGGCTCTCTCCATGGGGGGGATGTCCAGAGCTGTGAAGGTAAGTGTCTTTTTTTTCTGTCGGGGGAGAGAGGTGGGGTGTTAGTGGAAGGCTCTCGTGGGTGGGGGTGGAGCAGGGGTGTTGTTGGTGTAGCGATACCCCCGTAGGGGCTGCTTAAGTTTGTTCACTCCGCCACTCTGCTTCTCAACCCCAAGAACTGTCTCAGCCTCAACTGGCACACCTGGCAATAGTGTAAGTGCAAGGACCAATGAAAAGCACACACTTTATAATAAAAACAGAGAGATCATCTTTACTGTAAGACCTCTATGGGAAGTAATAAACATTAACAACAGGTATATGTTAGGAGAATCAAGAGAACAGCAAATACTGTGACGGAAAGCAATATAACTCACTTTTACACTCGGGCTGCTTTCAGGGGATTCCAAACATGAATAACCCCAAGAGCAGAGGCAAACACTTAAATGGCAACCTCAAAGTGGATTTAACTCCTCTACATAAATTTGGCTCTATGATGTCCAAGCAGAAGGAGAGCAGAAGAATGACTCTCTGTTGTGTCAGACTTCTCCCTTCTAACCCCCGACACCACAAGCCCAATAGGAAAACACTGTACCCAAATGATGCTTAATAGCTACTTTCCAAGGTAAAGCTATTCCCTCACACACCATGCAATATAGAGGCCTGACTACGCATGCGCGTGCACGTACACGTATGGCACCAGTAACTTCAGTCTCTTTGTAACAGGATGAATCTGTTGGGATCTTCAGCTAGCCACTTTCGTTGGTGCACTTAAACTCCTTAAACACTTAAAGTATAATTGTAATCCTGTGGCAGTATTTGTATAGTGTGAATACTGTGTCTGTTCCTGTGCCATGAGCAAGGTATGATGACAGTGGGAGAAATCCCTCTCACCAGATCCTGTGACTAAGGCCCAAACGATCGTCCTGGAAATGACAGGCTCCTCTGGTCACCTCATCATGAGCACTTCACACTGTCAGTGTAGGGACTGTACTGTAGACCACTTCTCTCAGTTTGGATGTTCCTTTGTCTGATCCAGATCACCAAGCATGCAGTGCACTGCCCAAAAGCACTTCTTTGCCAGGTCCAATCTCTCTCCTGCCACATGCAGTCTCCTCTCCTCAGGAGAAACCCCCCAAGATGGATCCCTTCACTCTGCTCTCCCTAAGCATGATGGCTTTCGTAGTTCTTTTTTAATTCTATCTCCATATTAGCCTATAAGGCCGTTTCTGTTCAAGACTCCATCGTCCACAATGCTTTGCACCTGCACTTCCTGTTTGACAGAGTCCTTGTCATTGGCTCCTTTAATGGCTCTTATAATTGGCTCTCTCACTCTCTTACAGTCTGAGAGGAGAAAGGGGGGGCTGAAATCCCTCACTGCTGCTTTGTCTGTGTCAGGGCAAGTGTCAGGTTACACAGGAGAGGCCAGTCAGCAGATCACAGCCATGAGACAGGATTAATCTCTCCTGCTACACACTCCCCCCACCAAAGAACCTTTGGTCCTCCAAAGGCAGTAACAATCCTTGACCTGGTACATGCTTGATATATACACGCGGAGAAAAACAAGTTAGTACACACAGGAAACCAAACAATTTACATTCTCATAAAATCTTGGCAGGGGAACCTCCCACCAGTTAGTAGCCTATAAGCCACCTTAATTGGACTTGCCCAGCCAGATGTGTCAGGGGGTGAGTCAGGATTTTCAACCACCAAATCTGCGGTGGAAGGATCAGGTGCTTCAAGAGTCCTTTTTGTGGTGAGAACAACCTCTTCAGAGCTCTCACCCAAAGTATCATATGTTAGTCTCTTTGGCGGGTGAATAACCCTACGCTCTCGCTGTTCTTTAGGCTCTGGGGTTGCAAGCACACTGGTCTCTTCTCCCTGAATTTTAGCTTCATCCCTAACTTCCTCTTCAATGAAGGATGGGAAGTCTGCAGAGTCTGTTGTCAGCAAAGAGGACTGAGAGTCTTCCACAGCTCTTCAATTGGTGGACTCTGAGGCACAAACTCAGGAGCTTCTGGCCTGAGTATCCCGGTGTCGATTACTGTGGCAGGAGAAGGAGGGATAGCAGATTCAAGCATCTGAGACAACCACAGCCAATCCATTCCCATCTCTTCATCTTCGCTGTCTCCATCTTCTGCAGGCTGAAGCACAGACTGAAACCGAGTCACTGGCCGAGATCTCTGGGGGGCCCTGGATGATGACTGTGGATCTGGCTGTAGTGGCACACGAACTGCTTCAGATAGAGGCAACAAATGATTACGATGCCAAGTTTTCAGCGGGCCTGTGCTTCCCTCTGGCCGGATCTGGTACACTGGGAGTCCTGGCAGCTGTTTGCAGATGACATAGGGCTGCGATTTCCACCGGTCAGCCAATTTGTGTTTTCCAGGGACACCCAGGTTTCTCAGCAGCACCTTGTCACCCGGCTGTAAGTCCTGCACTCGCACCCGGAGGTCAAAGTTTCTTTTATTTCTCTGTCCTCGGGCATCTGAGGCAGCTTGGGCCTTGTCATAGGCAGCCTTCAGACTTTTCCGCAGGCGGTCCACATATCCTCTGTGTGAGGTTGCAGAGGTACGGTCTATGGACGTGCCAAAAGCCAAATCTACTGGCAGCCGGGCCTCCCGCCCAAACATTAGACGATAGGGAGAGTATCCTGTGGCATCGTTTGTGGTGCTGTTATAAGCATGCACGATAGCTGCTATGTGCTTGCTCCAGTGCTGCTTTTTCTCAGAAGTCAGAGTCCCAAGCATATCCAAGAGGGTTCTGTTGAATCTCTCTGGTTGGGGATCTCCCTGAGGATGGTATGGGGTGGTTCTAGACTTCCTGATGCCCAAAAGATCTAACAGTTTCTTGATGAGACTGCTTTCAAAGTCTCTCCCTTGATCAGAATGGATGCGTTGAGGTAGACCATAGTGCACAAAGAATTTTTCCACCAAGATCTTGGCCACCGTGGTGCTTGTTGGTCTCTTGTGGGAAAAGCCTGAGCATACCTAGTGAAGTGATCAGTTACTACTAGGATATTTCCCTGTCCACTCAAATCAGGCTCCAAGCTTAGAAAATCAATGCACACCAGCTCCATGGGTCCCTGACTCTGAAGGTGGCCCATTGGGGCAGCTCGGTGAGGCAAAGTCTTCCTTTGGATGCACCTAATGCAGGAGTGACAGTAACCCTCAACTTCAGCTCGCATGCAGGGCCAGTAGAATCTGTCCCTCACCAGGTGGAAGGTCCTGTCGGGTCCTAAGTGACCATGACTATCATGCAAAGCAGTTAATACTGTCTCTCTGTGTTTTTCTGGCAGGAACAACTGCCATCTTTCTCCAGGATCTCCAGAGGGGCCCCTTCGGTAGACCACCCCTTGGTGCAACTGCAACCGATCCACTCTCTCGGTGTAGTAGACGGGCTTCCTTAAGGAGAGTCAGTGAGGAGCAAGTCAGGGCATTGGCTCTCCAAGGCTTTCAATGCCAAGCTACAGAGAGGGTCTTCCAACTGATCCCTTCGCAAGTCTTTCTTGGAGAGTTTTGGCAGACCTTCATCCCCGACTTGGGTGACGTTGCAGTAACATCTGGGAACACCAGCGGCTGACACTCCAAGGTCTTTGGCCCTGGATCCTCCTCCAGCTTGGTGTTCTGCTCCTTGACATAAGGCTTGTACCCCTTCGGGAGTCAGCTGAGTCCATTCTTCAGTATAGTCCCTGGAACAATGAGGCCTTCTTGACAATGCATCCGCATCTTTGTTTCCAACTCCTGGTCGATATTTCAGACTGAAAGTGAATTCAGATAAGGCAGCCAGCCATCTGTGACCTGTGGCATCTAACTTCGCCGTAGTGAGGATATAGGTGAGAGGGTTATTGTCGGTCTTGATCACGAATTCAGCCCCGTACAAGTAATCTCTCAGCTTATCCACTACTGCCCACTTTAGAGCCAGAAATTCGAGCTTGTGTGTGGGATAGTTCTTCTCAGTGGGTGCCAAGCTCCGACTCACATAGGCAACAGGCCGAGGGTGCCCGTCATGCTCTTGATACAGCACCCCGCCCAACCCATCTCTGCTAGCATCAACATGCAGCTCGTATGGCTTGGTTGGGTCTGCATAGGCTAGAACTGGAGCAGTGGTTAGACTCCACTTCAGCTGTCTGAAAGCCTCTTCACACTGAGCAGTCCACTGTTCTTGAATGGACTCTCTGGGTTTCCTAGGACCTCCAGCTGATCGAACAGGTTTTGGCAGATCTGGGTCATCATCTTCCTCTCCACTCTTCAGTAGTTCGTTGAGTGGGCGAGCTGTTTTAGCGAATCCCTCAACAAATCTTCTGTAGTAGGAACAGAATCCCAGAAATGACCTAAGTTCGGTCACATTAGTAGGCCTTGGCCAGGAAGTGACGGCCTCTAGCTTCTGGGGGTCGGTGGCCACTCCATCAGCAGACACAATGTGGCCAAGGTAGTTAACTGAGGGTTGATAGAACTGGCACTTCTCCAGGGATAACTTCAACCCCTCATCATGGAGTCTCTTCAGTACCTTCTCTAGACGCTCTTCGTGCTCCTCCAGAGTCTTGCCAAACACAATGATATCATCTAGGTACACCAATACCTCTATCAGGTTCATGTCTCCCACCGTCTTCTCCATTAACCTCTGGAAAGTGGCTGGGGCACCGAAAGGCCTTGTGGCATGCGGTTGAATTCAAAGAACCCCACCGGGGTAATGAAAGCGGTCTTCTCTCGGTCTTCAGGGTGCATGGGAATTTGATAGTATCCGCTCTTCAAATCCAACACGCTAAACCACTTGGCCCCTGATAGACTCTGCAAAGCGTCTTCTATTCTTGGGGTGGTGTATTGGTCAGGAATGGTCCTCCTGTTCAGCGTCCGATAATCAATACACAGCCTCAATGCACCATTCTTCTTCCGTACCACCACTATTGGAGAAGCATATGGACTCCGGGACTCTCGGATGATACCTGCCCCTTTCAACTCTGCCAGTTGCTCACGCAGGTCTTCCAAGTCCCCTAAAGGAATCCGTCGAACTCTCTCCCTGAATGGCTTATCCTCTTTAAGACGGATTCGGTGTTTGGCACTTTTTGCACATCCACACATCGAATTCACTCTTGGAGAATGCAACCTTCCATCCCTGAAGCTGAGCCTTGGCCCTTTCCTTCCATTCAGGTGGAAGGGGAGTATTTTCCAGATAAAATTCCTTGGCAGGGATCCCATCTTTCTCTTCCCCCACCAAATCAGATAGTGAGACTGGGGTGGCTGGGTTAACTTGTCCCAACAACATCCGTGCTGGCATCTTCACAGGTAAGGCCGTTATGTTGCAGACACTAACTGGGATTTTTCCATGACTTCTTTGTAACGCTTTAGTTGAAACAACTTCAGGAATTATCTCTACTCCCGAACCTTTCCTCTGGCCATCTGCCTCGACGACAATGAAAGGGCCTGGTTGCTTCCAGTTCAACTTGACGGACGCTTGTAAACAGGCCACTTCACCAGGCTGTAACACCTTCTCCCTTCGGTCCAAACGCCAGATCTTCCCCACTCCTTCAGCTGGAGCTTTCTGTTCTTGCACCAGGCGCTGATAGGCCTGTCTCAACAAGGGGTGCACACTTGTAGTTGAAGTGTCTGACTCCAGAACAACAGGCGTCAACAGTCTTCTGACCAGATCAGTATTGGTTCCTATAATAAGGGAACCCGTACTGACCCCTACTGGGCGAGGACAGACCACTGCTAACGTGTCAAAAGTCTCAGTTTTCCCAGCCACCGAGGGATCAAAAGTCAGCCTGACTGGTAAATAACCGTCATAGGGGAAGTTTTGAGTGCCAATGCCCCATATCTCCAGCTCTTCCAACTTCTGCAAGGGCAGGTGCTTGAGGTGCTTGTCATAGAAGTCTCGGTAGAGAAGGGTCACTTGAGCTCCAGTATCCAAAAGGGCCTTAGTGTAGATTCCCTCTACTTGGATGGAAACGACAGGAGCAGGTCCCACCAGCCTGTCTGGAAGCTTGGGGGTGGTTGGGATCTGAGTCTGTTTGGTGGCCTGAATCCGCACTACTTTCTTGTGAAAATTCTGATCTGGTTTGAGTCTCCTTTGAGTGCTGGGCATCTGGTGTGCATTGATCCTCCGCTGCTGGGCCGTATGTGCCAAAGTAAATGGGGCACTGGGTCGCTCAGAGGCAACAACAGGAGCCTTCTGCAAAGGGTTGAACTTCCGCCGCTGTCTCCTCTTGTCTTTTTTTATGAAGCTCTCTACTTCAGATGGGCACCCAGTTTGCTCCTTCACCGGGGCCTTCTGAAGGTTTTTCTGCGACTTTCCAAGAGACAACTTCTTTAATGCTCTCACCAACTCTGCAGTAAGGTCTGTCAGGTTCTCTTCATTTGAGCAATTAGCGATTAAATGGCCTTCCTCTCCACAGCGATAACACTTCTTATCGTTAGAGGAGACAACACCCTTCCTTCCTTGATCAGAGTGGACACCGTCTGCTTCACTTCCTCAAGTGATTGTTGCATATCGGCATGGGCTTCCATCACTTGTCCTACTGTTTTCTGAATTCCACAGAATGTTTGCTGTAGAGTAGTTTGCGCCTGTGCCAACTGAACTATAGCTTGTGTCAAAGTGTCAATAATGACGGGCCCTCCATCTGAGCTGGTCTCCGATGCAGACCCAGACTGTATGATGTAAGCCGTAGCGCCATGTTTAAGACCCTTGGCAGACTCAGGTATCTGTGCCTTGGCTGCAATGAGAGCTTCTTCCTCTCTAATAGCCTTTATGAATTTGGAGTAAGTGAGGAGGTCAGTTGGACTCCTGGATCGAAGTTGTAGCACAATGGGATCCAGTGGCTGGGCTCCCCTTTGCACCTGTAGCATTAAGGATTTATTGGCCTCTTCAGCTTTCATCCCACCTTTCATTAAAACTTGTTGAAGGGTTTTATCCAGCCGTGTGTGTGACATAGTTTATTAATTTCTCACCCTCCATTTGATAAGTGTGATGAAAGAGATAGATTAATTCTGTGCAATCTTCAACTCTCCCATAAACTTCACAGAGTGCTTCTAGACACTCAGAAACTGAGCAGGTGGGTTTATCCCGTTTCAGGTTTTCGAACTACATCAGAAGCTGGTGCCCGCAGGCTCTCTACCACCCTCTGTCTCTTTACCGTGTCAACCACATCCCACTCTTCCACCGCTTGGATGGCTTGATCCATCCAAGTATAAAAGTCATCTTCTCCTGAAGGTGTGGGAACTTTCCCGAGAAGAACTGTAGTTTGCGATACTCATAATTGGTGGACCCTACTGAGTTTTTGAGAAGCCCTGTAACTAGTTTGCCAAACTCAGCCACTAGCAGAGAAGGGGATTCTTCTGAGGATGTCCCTGGCTTTGAGGTTCTGACTTCTGGGTCCAGCATGGCACTATCTTTAAGAGTTGATTGCAGAGTATTGGAAATTATCCCGGACGAGCCCCCACATGTAGCGATACCCCCGTAGGGGCTGCTTAAGTTTGTTCACTCCGCCACTCTGCCTCTCAACCCCAAGAACTGTCTCAGCCCCAACTGGCACACCTGGCCATAGTGTAAGTGCAAGGACCAATGAAAAGCACACATGTTATAATAAAACACAGAGATCAGCTTTACTGTAGACCTCTATGGGAAGTAATAAACATTAACAACAGGTATATGTTAGGAGAATCAAGAGAACAGCAAATACTGTGACGAAAGCAATATAACTCACTTTTACACACTCAGGCTGCTTTCAGGGGATTCCAACCATGAATTAACCCCAAGAGCAGAGGCAAACACTTAAATGGCAACCTGAAAGTGGATTTACCTCCTCTACATAGATTCGGCTCTATGATGTCCAAGCAGGAGGAGGGCAGAAGAATGACTCTCTATTGTGTCAAACTTCTCCCTTCTAACCCCCGACACCACAAGCCCAATAGGCAAACACTGTACCCAAATGATGCTTAATAGCTGCTTTCCAAGGTAAAGCTATTCCCTCACACACCATGCAATATAGAGGCCTAAATACGCATGCGCGTGCTCGTATGGCACCAGTAACTTCAGTCTCTTGGTAACAGGATGAATCTTGGGATCTTCAGCTAGCCACTTTCGTTGGTGCACTTAAACTCCTTAAACACTTAAAGTATAATTGTAATCCAGTGGCAGTATTTGTATAGCAAAGCGAATACTGTGTCTGTTCAGCAGGGCCATCTACACAACCCAGTGCCTGGTGAATTTGAGCAAGGTATGATGCAGTATGTGTGCAGTGTTCCTGTCATCTGACAGTGGGGAAAAATCCCTCTCACCAGATCCTGTGACAAAGGCCCAAACGATCGTCCTGGAAATGACAGGTTCCTCTGGTCACCTCAGGATGAGCACTTCACACTGTCAGGATGGCCTCTGTACTGTAAGCCACTTCTCTCAGTTTGGATGTTCCCTTTGTCTGATGCAGATCACCAAGCATGCAGTGCACTGCCCATCAGCACTTCTTTGCCAGGTCCAATCTCTCTGCTGCCACATGCAGTCTCCTCTCCTCAGGAGAAAAACCCCAAGATGGATCCCTTCACTCTGCTCTCCCTAAGCATGATGGCTTTCGTAGTTCTTTTATAATTCTATCTCCATATTAGCCTATAAGGCCGTTTCGGTTCAAGACTCCATCGTCCACAATGCTTTGCACCTGCACTTCCTGTTTGACAGAGTCCTTGTCATTGGCTCCTTTAATGGCTCTTGTAATTGGCTCTCTCACTCTCTTACAGTCTGAGAGGGAGAAGGGGGGGCTGAAATCCCTCACTGCTTTGTCTGTGTCAGGGCAAGTGTCAGGTTACACAGGAGAGGCCAGTCAGCAGATCACAGCCATGAGACAGGATTAATATCTCCTGCTACCCCCTCTGGGGCGGAGTCCCAGCATCGGATTATACAGATGTGATATCATGTCTATTATATCACCTGACACCCCCTCTGGGGTGAAGTCCCAGCATCGTATTATACAGATGTGATATCTATTATATCACCTGACACTCCCTCTGGGGCGGAGTCCCAGCATCGGATTATACAGATGTGATATCTATTATATCACCTGACACCCCCTCTGGGGCGGAGTCCCAGCATCGGATTATACAGATGTGATATCTATTATATCACCTGACACCCCCTCTGAGGCGGAGTCCCAGCATCGGATTATACAGATGTGATATCTATTATATCACCTGACTCCCCCTCTGGGGCGGAGTCCCAGCATCGGATTATACAGATGTGATATCATGTCTATTATATCACCTGACACCCCCTCTGGGGCGGAGTCCCAGCATCGGATTATACAGATGTGATATCATGTCTATTATATCACCTGACACCCCCTCTGGGGTGAAGTCCCAGCATCGTATTATACAGATGTGATATCTATTATATCCCCTGACACCCCCTCTGGGGCGGAGTCCCAGTATCGGATTATACAGATGTGATATGTCTATTGTATCACCTGACACCCCCTCTGGGGCGGAGTCCCAGCATTGGAACTGCTACAACCAGCATATAACATTACCCATAAGTATATAGATGTACACCAGTATAGAAATAATACAAGCTTTATATAAGAAGAGATTAATAACACTCCATACATCCAATGTACAGCCATAGATTATCAACAAAAGGGCCCGATAGGAGTGCTGGGAGAATTGTGCTCATATACCCGGGTATATATAGCCATCAATAGAGATGCCTCCAGATGAATGGTTCAGCAATGTCCAGTGGAAGGGGCCCCTGAGGATTATGACACAGCATCTGTCTGTGTCAGAGACATGAAGACAAGATAAGCAGCAATAGGGTTAGGGTTAGATCCTCCAGCCATTGTCCAACCAGCCTGGAGTGCAGCTTGGCACATGCAGGAACTGTGGTGTGGCACTGGAACCCAAGAGTCAGCCTACTTTGTCTTAGATCCTAGTAGTTTCCAATCTTCCATGCAACCGGACCTCCAACTACCTAATGCGTTGTCAGATGCCTAATCCGGATCTAACTTATGCTGGTTATTGAGCTCTAAACCAAAACTAGCTGTAGAATCCCAGACCAGAAGACGTTGGGTTAACTAGTGGAGAGAGAGGGAGAGAGAATAAACAACGTGAGCTGTTTACCTCCTAATAGACAGGAAGGTGACCAATACACATACAGGAGCCCAGACCGAGCTATCTGGCACCATACAGGTGAGATCATGACGATAGGGAAGAGATACGTCCATCACTGGAATCCAGAAGTTACGGACAGGTAAAGTGGTTCTAAATCAAACTCCTTACGGCTGTTTTTACTTCAATCCATTCTCTGCATTAAGGTAACAAACCTTCCATGCAGATGATCCCCCACCCTCAGCCCCCCAGCCCCGCAGCCCCCCGTGATAGGCCATCTTGGTGGAGGCTTTAGCCAGGGCCTCCTTAATTGACTTGTTTGCGGGGGGCCTGGTGCCTTGGCGTCCCCTTGACCATTACGCCATTTTCCAAAGGGGGGGGCTGTCGTGAGGATTACAGCCCCCTTATCTCCCTGTGTCCTCGTATTAGCTCCTGGCCGTGGGCGGGCCTATACACGGAGCTCTATGGGGAGAGCCCCTGCTTATCTGAGGCATCCCGCCTCTTTAAATCTGTTAGGTCAGGGGGGGTCCGCAGTGGGGTCGGGTCCTCCTATATTACATTGTGGCCGGGATCCGCAGCTCCTCTTCACTGTCGCCCGACGGGGAGATGGAGCTCTAGTGGGACATGTCCGTCCCGTCGGCCGCGCATGCGCACTCATGGTCCTCTCACAGTATTTCTCAATGGCTGCAGGAATGCAGCCAGAGAGAAGGAGAAATGATTGCTTTTACAGCCTTTATGGGTTTAAATGCAATCAGTGTAAAAAAAAAAAATCTTCATCACCCCCCACAAGTAGTACAGTGTCACCATGGTGACCCTCTACTGCTAGGTTACAGTATGTTAGAAAAAAAACAAACACATAAAAATAATATTAAAAAAAAAAATAATAAAAATGTATAAAAATTTTTTGAAAAATTATATTTTTTGGTTACAAACTAATTTTGTTATTTTTTTTTACTAAAAAGATAACTGAATACATTTTGGCCAAGATTTATGAAGAAAGATTATTTATTTGAAAAATTTTTATAAGAAAAACACTTGTTTTCAACTGTTTGGAATTTTTCATTTATATAGCAAAAAAATAAAAATCCCAGCGGTGAATAAATACAACCAAAATAAAGTTTTATCTGTCTCAAAAAAAATGCTAAAACATTCATATGGGTACAGTGTTGCATGACCGCGCAATTGTAATTCAAAGTGTGATAGCACTGAAAGCTGAAAATTGGCCTGGACAGGAAGTGGTTAAAGAGGTTTTAAGGGATCATCTAAAGGCGGATAGATTAGGAGCCAGCCGGACAGATTGGGGTAAGAAGTTACATAGGATGGGAGAAACTCGGGAGAAGTCCTGGAGGCGAGCATGGGAGGAGGTGACACAGGAACTAGAGAGAAGAAGGTCTTGGGAGGATTGAAGAGAGCAGTTTGGTTGATATTTTGAGACCAGGATGGTGATGTAGCTGGGGGCAGAGTTGTGGATGGCTTTGTAAGTTGTTGTCAGTATTTTGAATTTTATTTGTTGGACGAGTGGAAGCCAGTGAGGGGGATTGGCAGAGAGGGGTGGAGGACACTGAGTGGAGGCCAGTGGAGGGATTGGCAGAGAGGTTTGGAGGACACTGAGTGGAGGCCAGTGGAGGGATTGGCAGAGAGGGGTGGAGGACACTGAGTGGAGGCCAGTGGAGGGATTGGCAGAGAGGGGTGGAGGACACAGTGGAGGCCAGTGGAGGGATTGGCAGAGAGGGTGGAGGGATTGGCAGAGAGGGGTGGAGGCCAGTGGAGGGATTGGCAGAGAGGGGTGGAGGACATGGAATGGAGGCCAGCGGAGGGATTGGCAGAAAGGGATGGACGACACTGAGTGAATGCCAGTGTGGAGGGATTTGCAGAGAGGGTGGAGGACACTGAATGAGGCCAGTGGAGGGATTGGCAGAGAGGGGTGGAGGACACTGAGTGAAGGTCAGTGGAGGGATTGGCAGAGAGGGGTGGAGGACACTGAGTGGAGGCCAGTGGAGGGATTGCAGCAGAGGGGTGGAGGACACTGAGTGGAGGTTAGTGGAGGGTGGAGGCAGAGAGGGGTGGAGGACAGTGAATGGAGGCCAGTAGAGGGATTGGCAGAGAGGGGTAGCAGACACTGAACGGTTGGTAAGGTGAATGCTCAAAGCCTCTACCACAACCGTGGTTTTAATATTGTTCAATAAAGCTTTAACTGTTTATATTTTGAGTATTTGATCTTCTTTTTGCTGTGGTGCCTCTTAAAGCCCCATTAGTTTTTCTTAGTTAGGGCCCGTATGTTTTCAGTGTCTTGTTAATAAGGGGTGTGGCTCCAGTAAAATCCATCAACAAGGGCGAGACCGTCACTCACAGACCTCCCTCTCCCTCTTCTCTCCTATGAACTCTCCATATGAAGCTTTCTCTGCCCTCTGCGGACCTCTCCTAGAGTCATAGCCTGAGTGTAACAGACAGGAAAACTGCAATGATTGGTTCTCCTGAATGTAGTGCCATACTCTTGAGAGCCGCTGGTTTTGGGTCCTCCTTTACTTCCTGCACAGCCAGGCAACACACATTTTTCTACTTGTATCCAGACATGGGCTTGTTTTTTTGGATTTATTATGGAATTTAACTTAGATCTGTCCCCTGAAGACTTACCAAAAACTTGGATCCAGCAGACTTCTCCCTTCTAGGCCCTGGGGGTGTAGAGGTCCTCACACTGTCCTTGTCCTGCAGCTGTGGATAGAACTGCTTTCAGGCCTTCTTCTGGGCTGGTTTCTCTCCAAGCATTGCAGGGTGTCCTTCTCCGGGTGGACTGCAGGGCATTGAAGCTCCCTCCTTCAGCCTTCCTCCTTCTTCCAACCTAGAGACAGTCCCTCCCCCCATTCTCCTAGGCCCCCTCCAAGGCTACACAGCAGCACATTAGCAGTCCATCCAATTTTCCACCCGACTCCTCTGCTGGCCAGGTTCTGTCAAAATTTAAGGGCTGGTCTGCCACACTGCCAGGCCTCCTGTCTGGGATTGGTCAGACTGCCATAAATATGCAGATCAACCCCTCCTCACCTCCTCTTACTGACTTCTAGAAGCTTCTCCAAGCTTCTAGAGCAGGGGGGTACCATAGGACTGACCTGTAGAGCCCTCCAGCCTGGACTGAAATAACCCTCTGTCTAAACCCAGGCTTCTAGCAACTACTCTCAACAACTATGTACACCAGAGGGCGCTACATATACATAAAGATCGGTCAAGTCTGAAAAGAAAATGAATTTTCATACTTTTTATCATTTTTTTTTGTGACAGATAGAGCTTTCTTTTGGTGGTATTTCATCACCTCGGGGATTTTTATTTTTTTCTTAAACAAACCAAAAACCACTGAAAATTTTGAAAAAAAAAAAGTTTTTTCTTCGTTTTTGTTATAAAATTTTATAAATAAGTGATTTTTCTCCTTCACTGATGTGCAATAATGAGGCTGCAGTGATGGGCACTGATAGGCTGCACTGATGGACACTGATAGGTGGCACTGATGGGCACTAATGAGGAGGCACTCATCGTAGGTGGCACTGATGGGCATTGACAGGCATCACTGATGGCACTGAAAGGCAGCACTCATATGTGGCACTGATAGGCACTGACTGGCACTGACTGGCACTGATAGGTGGCACTGATGGCACTGTTAGGCTGCACTGATAGGCACTGCACTGACAGCACTGATAGGTGGCACTGATTGGCAGCACTGATAGGTGGCACTGACTGGCACATTGATAGGTGGCACTGACTGGCACTGAGGTGACATTGAAAGGCAGCTCAGATGGGCACTGATATGTGGCATGATAGGCGGATGTGGCACTGATAGGCGGCATGGATGAGCACTGAGAGCTGGCACTGATGTACACTGACAGGTGGCACTGCTGGGGCTACACAGATCATCAGGGCACACTTATCATCAGTACCCTGAAAGATCAGTGCACATGGCACCCTCTGAGGAATCTCCTCTGGCACTCTGTCAGCGTGACAGCTGAAATGAGGAGAGAAATGCCGATAACCGGCATTGGCCCTGTTTACATGTGATCAGCTGTGATGGACACAGCTAATCACATGACCGAGCCTACCATCTTCAGGGCTCTTTTCCATGATTTGCCTGTGTCCGAGTGGACACAGCACACCGCCGATCGCCGATTACTGCTGCTCCCGGAACCTGCAGCGTGGGACAGACATCATATGACGTCCTTCCAGAATGAGAGAACCACCTTGCGCCCATCAATTTACAATATGGCAGCTGAAGGAGGTGGTTAAGCAATGTATTCCCTCCCTGGTTATCTCACGCCTTGACTATTGTAACTCCCTCCTTATTGGCCAACCTCATTGCAGGCTATCCCCTCTTCAGTCTATCATAAATGATGCGTCCGAGGAAACTCAGCCACCTTACTAACCGTTCCATATCTGCCACCCCTCTCTGCCAATCCCTCCACTGACTGTCCTCCACCCTTCTCCGCCAATTCCCTCCATGGCCTCCAGGTGGTTAAGCAATGTATTCCCTCTCTGCCAATCCCTCCACTGGCCTTGACTCAGTGTAACTCCCCCCTCTCTGCCAATCCTCTCGCAGGCTGGCCCCCTCTTCAGTGTCATCCACCCCTCTGCTGCCAATCCCTCCACTGGCCTCCACTCAGTGTCCTCCACCCCTCTCTGCCAATCCCTCCACTGGCCTCCACTCAGTGTCCTCCACCCCTGTCTGCCAGTCCCTCCACTGGCCTCCACTCAGTGTCCTCCATCCCTCTCTGCAATCCCTCCACTGGCCTCCACTCAGTGTCCTCCACCCCTCTCTGCCAATCCCTCCACTGGCCTCCACTCAGTGTCCTCCATTCCTCTCTGCCAATCCCTCCACTGGCCTCCACTCAGTGCCCTCCACCCCTCTCTGCCAAGCCCTCCACTGGCCTCCACTCAGTGTCCTCCACCCCTCTCTGCCAATCCCTCCATTGACCTACACTCAGTGTCCTCCAACCCTCTCTGCCAATCCCTTCCACTGGCCTCCATTCAGTGTCCTCCATCCCCCTCTCTGCCAGTCCCTCCACTCAGTGTCCTACACCCATCTCTGCCAATCCCTCCACTGGCCTCCATTCAGTGTCCTCCATCCCTCTCTGCAATCCCTCCACTCAGTGTCCTCCACCCCTCTGCCTCCCTCCACTAACCTTTACTCATGTCCTCCACCCCTCTCTGCCAATCCTCTACACCTCCACTCAGTGTCCTCCATCCCTCTCTGCCAATCCCTCTACTAACCTCACTCAGTGTCCTCCACCCCTCTCTGCCAATCCCTCCACTGGCCTAATCTCTACTCAGTGTCCTCCATCTCCCTCACTGTCCTCAATCCCTCCATCCCTGACCTCCACTCAGTGTCCTCCACCCCTCTCTGCCAATCCCTCCACTGGCTTCTCATTGCCCAACGGATAAAATTGAAAACATTAACAATAATATATAAAGCCATTTATAACTCCGCCCCAAATTACATCACCAATCTTGTCTCCAAATATCACCCAAGCCTTCCTCTCCGCTCCTT
>CATNWA010003166.1:0-22984 GCA_951230385.1 Staurois parvus
AAATTTAGGTCTGTTTCTTGTGATTGTCACATATGAATAACACAAATATATGACACATTTAAATTTCAACCTGTAAATACAAAATTTCCATGACAGTTGGAACAACTTCGCCAACACGGCCTGTATGCCAAGGCTGACAAGTGCTGTTTTGAAAAGCGTAGCATTTCTTTTTTAGGACTGACCATCTCCACCACAGGAGTGGCCATGGATCCCCAAAAAATCTCGGCTATCTTGGATTGGCCAGTGCCCACTGATAAAAAGGCTATTCAGCGGTTCGGCTTCGCCAATTTTTTATAGAAGATTCATAAAGAACTTTTCAGGTCTGGTATCCCCCATCACCCAGCTGACTAGGCAGGGGGTCCGCTTCCAGTGGACACCTGAAGCGCAGGTAGCATCTGAAGCATTAAAGAAATTGTTCACCGCAGCTCCTATCCTCAGCCACCCGGATCCTCCCTTACCTTACATCCTGGAGGTAGACACATCCGAGAACGCAGTAGGGGCAGTCCTGTCTCAAAGGAAGGACATTAAGGAGCTCATGCACCCAGTGGCCTTGTTTTCTAGGAAACTTACCACTGTGGAAAGGAACTATGATATCGGGGATCGGGAGCTCCTGGCAATCAAGGTGGTGCTAGAGGAGTGGAGGTACCTGCTAGAGGGGGCTATACACCCAATATTAATCTTCACGGACCACAAGAACTTAGAATATTTGAGAACGGCGAAGCGCTTAAAACCACGTCAGGCCAGGTGGGCACTTTTCTTTTCGAAATTTACATTCCACATCACCTAAAGGCCAGGGTCAAAAAATACAAAGCCCGATGCGCTCTCCCGCATGTTTGAGGACCCTGAAGAGATCCCCAAACCGATACTATCCTGTCCTCAGGGAATTTCCTAGTCCTCCAAACCGAGCTCCGTTCCAAACTGCAAACCGCATCCGTAGGAATGCCAAGTCCCACCCGGTGTTCCCTTACTGAATAGGGAGGGGCTTTTTTGGAAGGAAGATCAGATCGTGGTACCCGAGGAGGCCCGTACTTTGGTACTGGGCTATTGCCAAGTTCACCCGTTAGCAGGGAATTTCGGAGTACGTAAGACCCTAGAGCTATTACAACGTACATTCTGCTGGCCAAATATGGTCAAGGATTATGAGGTATATGTTAGAACCTGTGCCATTTGCCAAAGGAACAAGTCTACTAGGAACAAGGCCTGGTAATTAAGCTGTCATTTTCATCAGCTTATCACCCACAGTTTAAGAGCAGGTTAGTTGCAAATAGATTGGGAAAAGTCTTAAATATTCATGCTATGCACACAGCTATTAGACACATAAGATCAAACAAGCTAATAAAAGTGGCCAGAGTGCTTGCCATTGTACTGAATGGGGAAAATGTGTATATTAACACAGGACACAGAACACAGGATGAGAATACAAATATAGCAGAGCACAAGTGAGGATACCTGGGCAGAGCATAAGGGGGAATACAAAGATAGCAGAGCACAAGTGAGGATACCTGGGCAGAGCACAAGGGAGAATACATGGGATAGAGCACAGGTCAGGATAAGTGGGACAGAACACAGGTTGCATGGAAGCTACCTAGTTGCATATTATAGATTGGACATATGCTGGATGCTGTAGTATCTCTATGCTTGATATGAAGTATCTTAAATGGGACTTTGAGAGCTGTTGTTCGTTGTAATCTTTACAAATATTCAACTGAATTTCTGTCATCTGTAACAAATATCTTTATCCAAATAAATGCATCTCTCTGGAAAAGGACTATTGGTTGCTGTGGGAATAGTACATATATAAATACACCCTGGTCATCTAGAGAAGGGCTGGATCTCCATGCTTGATATGAAGTATCATTATAATAAGACAACAAGTCTGAGGTCCTGTTTTTGAATTATAGTAGTAATTTGGGCAAGTGATGTTGCTGTGCAGCGTCTGCCTGAGTGATAGAAGCATGTTTTTCATGCATATTTCGGAAATAGGTTGGTCAGACACAGAGATCGTCTCTATTAATGGAAAATCAGCAGTATTCTGAGGGGATGGATGGATGAGGGTCTGGTAACAGGTGTAGCGTCTGTGTCCCAGCGTGGACGTGATTTCGCTGGGCTGCTTGTTGTGGGGGGGAGAGGGGGGGAGATGACTCACCAGAGTCCCCTGGATAGAGCGGGGTACTGCAGCCTGGGATCTGTCTGCTGGCTCCTGTCATCCTCCTCAGATCTGCCTGCTCCGTTCACAGAGCCGGCGCCATCTTGTGTCCCTGCCTGAATGGCAGGGAAGAAATGTGTCAGCTTCCCCAGCTGTCCCAGGGTTTTTCTGCGGTGGGGCATAGCTGGGGAGGGTTGCGCACCTCTGCCCTTGCACTCTGCTGTGTTTGTTTCCCTCGGGGCCAGTGTGAGCCACTTTGGATCTGGCGGATGGATGGAGCGGGTCTCACTGCACGTCCATGCAGGGCCAGCCGCGCATGCGCCCTCGGTTTAGTAACATTTTAAAACAGGAACTATGTTCTAAAGTCCAGGAACAGTGGAAGTTGTGCTTGGGACATGTTTAGAACACAAGCCCGGGAATTATAAAAAAAATTACTCTTGCAGCACTGCAAGGGTTAAATAGATGAATGCTTATTAAGTTTAGGGGATGAGGAAAGTGTATTACTCCCCTTACCCCTTGCTCTGGTAGGCTCCCTCCATCTGGTCCACTAAAGCCTCTGTTATAAGACACTCTGGGCTGCAGTCACACAATCACATCATCAAGTACAATTTAGGACCAACAGGGCTGGTGCTTCCACTAGGCAGCTGCTTGGACCCACTGCCACCTAGGGGAACCTGGGCGCAGCACAGGCAAGCATTCTCTGTGTGGCCTATGGACCTCTTGTATAAATTTTTCATTTCTCTGCAAAGTCCCCCTCTTCTCATACACAGGGAATGAGGAAGAAATTATGATGTCTTTACACTGCACAATCATCTCACAGCCTGTCGACACACATGACCATTTAGTACATACAGTATATATAGCAGGTGAAGTGATGACATTAGCCCAGAACTTTAGGCAGTCAGCAGTCTCTGATCAGAGGATCGTTCCGTACAACTCTGATACACACACTGGCACACACGATCCTCCAGCTGTAACAGGGAGCCAGCTAGTGACGGAATGGTGCGCACCCAGAACTGGCTCTGCCTTGAGCCAATTATGTGAGCAGGATGATTTGGGCCTGATGTGTATGAGAGGGAAGCGGTGTAGTGCTGGGAGGCCACCCGTCCTCATTAAGAGCTGCAGCCTGGACTCTGCACGCCGGTAGGAGCAGTCAGAGATGAGCCGAGCCTAGGAGGATGGTGGGTCATGGTGGTGATGGGAGAAGGAGGGGGGCAGAGAATGGTCGGGGTGAGGGGAGCGGATGCTGATTGATCATGTGGGATGCCACCACATCATAAATGATCCTTCAGCTGAGGGGAGGGGCGACAGAGGGGGAGGAAGAAAGGACAGAGGAAGATGCAGAGTGTCTGTGGCCAGTGTAGCAGCTGAGCTGCCACTCCTTCCAGTGTTCCTCTCAGACTCAGTCCCTTACTGCAAGCTGGCTGTCGGCTGCTGATCACCGTCGAATTTTGTAACTCTGTATTTTTTTCTCTCTGATTGGTTAATACAGTTACTTTACTTTATATTTGGTCAATATATATTTTGTCTTTAATATTGGTGCTGCTGACATCGTATGGCACTTATTTTTGCAAATTAAAAGAAATTTAGCAGTTTCATGTTTCATGCTGTAGCACTACCCCTGTAGGGGCCACTGGTATTAACTGGCTATTCCCTTAAAGTACAGAGGCTGCCCACCATGCAAGCACCAGTCCATTCATGTCAGCTCCAATAATACAATCTAGGAAATTTATTTTTAAGATTTATTGCTTGAAAAAACTTTGACAGTAGAGAGGTTAGGGCATGGGATACTCCAAAATGATTAACAAATAGCAATTAGAGAACATCTTTTTCCTTAGGTACTTGTGAATATGGACAGTCTAAAGTCCCACAGCTAAAGACCATAAGGCAAGTGTCTTTGGCATTTGTTTATCTTACACCTATGCACAACTACTGGTAGCCAATGCAATTTCCAGAACACTGTGCAGTGTCCCCAGGTGTCAGGAATGGACTGGCCAGCAATAGTGGGACTCACCTGCCTTATGAGATGCAGTACCAGGGCTGGCCAGCGGGTGCTCCCAGCAATCAGAGACTCAACCTTGCAGCCAGTCAAACACCTGGAACTAATTATACTGGTGTATTTAAGGGATGGCCAGACCTGCAGACTCTGCCTTGGTGTGTGTTTTTCCTGGGCCCTGTATCTTGTAAACCTGCGTTCCTGTTCCTGTCTTGTTGCTGACCCTGCTTGATTCTGACCTCTGCTGACTTCTCCTGTTCTGATCCCCAGCTTGTGACCCTGACCATCCCTCTGCCTGACCCTCTGTACCACGCTGCCCGCTACCTGCTGAACCTGGCCTGTGACCCCGACCATTCTCCGCTTGCTCCCCCTGTACCTACCTGCCCGATTGATATTGACCCGGCCTGCCTGACGACGCTTGCATTGTATGTACTGTTATCTGTGGGTGGCTGGTTTGGTTTGTTTGCACTGTGTTATGTTTTAGTATTGCACTGCGTTTATGTTTGTATTGTTAGTGTTAATAAATTATATTGTTTATAACATATCTGAAGTCTGCGTTTCCCTGCGTCAGTCACATACCTCTGGTCACACCCGGGAGCCCTGACATTACACCAAGGCCAATCCTGACCAGAAGTGGCTGCACAGGGAAGCCATCTTGGCTTGTTGCTGGGAAGGATGGATCTTGATGAGGTTGTGTATTTATATCTGCTAGTGTTTGATGACAGAGAGTATGCTTATCAAACTCTGAAGGAGTATCCCCGGGATCAACTACTAGAATGTATACGGCTCGCTCATGTTCTAGTAGATCAGGGCACAGAATTCTCTGAGGTGCAGCCATTGATTCAGATTTGTGCGGAGTTGGTTTCATCTGGTACCCCCGAATGCAGGGATGAATTTTTGCCACCATTTAGTGCTGACCAGGTAGAGTCCCTGGTATGGTTATTAGAGGATGATGTGGATTGCTTCTTGGAGCATTATGCTGCATGTTCACCACAGACACTAAGAGATTGTATAAACGCAGTGCAGTCTTTGATCAGACAGGCTTTGTGTAAGCTCAGCTTTGTTCAACCCATACTGCAGACATGGACAGATTTGTTGCACCCAACCTCAGTCAGCTTACAAAAACCCAGTCCTGCTTCTAATCTATTTCCTCAAAGCTCTATTCCTGCATTCCCAACAGCTCCTCCTGCCCTGCTATCTACCGTATGTCAGTACCCTGTTCCCACTCGCTGCACCTATCCTGCCTTTAACCCTGTAAAAAAGCCCTCTGTAGCAACTGCTCCCTCCTCTGTTCCATCCTCCAGCTCTTCTCTGTCTCCAGCTGCTCCATTCGTTTGCAGACCTGCATTTACTTGCAGTGCTCCAGTAGTTAAAACCAGAAAAAAGCGAAAATTCTTTCCAACCAGTACCATCCTGCCAGTATCCAAACCGGTCAGCCTGCCGTCTGAGAACCTGCCTTCCGTGGTTCAGCCTGATGCCTCTTCAACCTGATGCCTCTCTTCAGCCGGAAGCCTCTACTCAGCCGGAAGCCTCTACTCAGCCGAAGCCTCTACTCAGCCGGAAGCCTCTACTCAGACGGAAGCCTCTACTCAGCCGGAAGCATCTACTCAGCCGGATGCCTCTACCCAGCATAATGAACTGATCCAGCCTGATGATCCTATTAGGCCAGTTGACTCGATGCCCGCTGTTGATCCAGATGATCCGGTACCTGAGCCGGTGCCCGCTGTCGTGCCTGGTGACTCGGTGTGCCCACTGCCTTGCCAGATGATGCGGTGCCCGCTGGCGAGCCAAATGACCTGATGCCTGGTGACCCGATGCCCGCAGTCTTGCCAGACGACTCGGTGCCCGCAGTCTTGCCAGACGACTCGGTGCCCGCTGTTCCGCCAGACTCGGTGCCCGCTGTTCCGCCAGACGACCCGGTGCCCGCAGTCTTGCCAGACGACTCGGTGCCCGCAGTCTTGCCAGACGACTCGGTGCCCGCAGTCTTGCCAGTTGACTCGGAGCCCACTGGCGTGCCTGGTGACTCGGTGCCCGCCGCTCCGCCTGGGGGCCCGAGACCTGTCGCTCCGCCTGGGGGTCCGGCGCCCGCCGCTCCGTCTGGGGGGTCCGGCGCCCGCCGCTCCGCCTGGGGGCCTGAGACCTGTCGCTCCGCCTGGGGGCCTGAGACCTGTCGCTCCGCCTGGGGGCCTGAGACCTGTCGCTCGCTCCGCCTGGGGGCCTGAGACCTGTCGCTCCGCCTGGGGGCCTGAGACCTGTCGCTCCGCCTGGGGGCCTGAGACCTGTCGCTCCGCCTGGGGGTCCGGCGCCCGCCGCTCCGCCTGGGGGCCCGAGACCTGTCGCTCCGCCTGGGGGTCCGGTGCCCGCCGCTCCGCCTGGGGGCCCGAGACCTGTCGCTCCGCCGGGGGGCCCAGTGCCTGTCGCCCCCCGCCTGGGGGCCCGATGCCTGTCGCCCCGCCTGGTGGCCCGCTGCCTGCTGCTCCACCTGGTGGCCCGGTGCCTGCTGCTCCACCTGGTGGCCCCCTGCCTGCTGCTCCGCCTGGTGGCCCGCTGCCTGCTGCTTCGCCTGGTAATCCGATGTGCCTCTGCCCGGAGTCCAGCCCGATGTGCCTCTGCCCGGAGTCCAGCCCGATGTGCCTCTGCCCGGAGTCCAGCCCGATGTGCCTCTGCCCGGAGTCCAGTCCGATGTGCCTCTGCCCGGAGTCCAGCCCGATGTGCCTCTGCCCGGAGTCCAGCCCGATGTGCCTCTGCCCGATGTGCCTCTGCCCGATGTGCCCCTGCCCGGTGTGCCGCTGCCCGGAGTCCTGCCCGGTGTGCCGCTGCCCGGAGTCCTGCCCGGTGTGCCAGTCTTTGATATCCCGCCAGTTACCAGACCCGGGCGGTGGAACATTTTGCCCAGCTAGGACTGTTTGGAGCATCCTGAGGCCGCTCCTTGAGGGGGGGGTACTGTCAGGAATGGACTGGCCAGCAATAGTGGGACTCACCTGCCTTATGAGATGCAGTACCAGGGCTGGCCAGCGGGTGCTCCCAGCAATCAGAGACTCAACCTTGCAGCCAGTCAAACACCTGGAACTAATTATACTGGTGTATTTAAGGGATGGCCAGACCTGCAGACTCTGCCTTGGTGTGTGTTTTTCCTGGGCCCTGTATCTTGTAAACCTGCGTTCCTGTTCCTGTTCCTCTTCCTGTTCCTGTCTTGTTGCTGACCCTGCTTGATTCTGACCTCTGCTGACTTCTCCTGTTCTGATCCCCGGCTTGTGACCCTGACCATCCCTCTGCCTGACCCTCTGTACCACGCTGCCCGCTACCTGCTGAACCTGGCCTGTGACCCCGACCATTCTCCGCTTGCTCCCCCTGTACCTACCTGCCCGATTGATATTGACCCGGCCTGCCTGACGACGCTTGCATTGTATGTACTGTTATCTGTGGGTGGTTGGTTTGGTTTGTTTGCACTGTGTTATGTTTTAGTATTGCACTGCGTTTATGTTTGTATTGTTAGTGTTAATAAATTATATGGTTTATAACATATCTGAAGTCTGCGTTTCCCTGCGTCAGTCACATACCTCTGGTCACACCCGGGAGCCCTGACACCAGGACAGCTGCCACCTTCCAGCTTCCTGGAAACAGTCTAGTAAGTGAGACATTCCTGCTCCAGACCAGATCCTATTTGGTGAGGTTCTGCAATCTGCTTCTACCAAGATCCATCCAGGCCCTCAGCTCTGCTTCCGCTGAGGTCTCAAAAACTTCACAGAAGCAGCCCATCAGGCTTGGAATCCTTAAGGGGAGAGATAGCCCACCTCTCCAGTGATGTTGACTATTTTTTAACTGTCCAGCACCCTTGTGGGCACTCCTCCAGGGATTGATTAGAAAAAACAAAAAACAAAAAGAGTATGGGTTCCCCCTTAATATCTATGTCGGACCCTCATCCAGGATTAGGGCCTGACAAATATAAAGAGGAACCCTGCAGCAAATTAAAACAAAAAACGTGTGTGGGGTTCCCACTTAATATTCACATCAGATCCTAATTTGAGCGTGGTGCCTGATAGACTAGGAAAGGGAGGCAGTAAGCATGCTGCCCTGCTTCCTGAACCAGACCTGGTGAGGGTACCTTGTCAGGGAAGAGCCCTCTGGCAAAGAACTTTGTCCTGGTGTTGATGAGGAAAAGGGTCTCTTCCCAACAGTCCTGGCCTGTGGTTGTGGGGGCAGTGGTAAGGGGGCATATCAGAATCTGGAAGCCACTTTTAACATAATGGGGTCTCCAGATATCTGCCCCCCCCCCCCCCCCCACATCACAACTTAGAAAAATATTGGAAAATTGTTGGAATAATAAACACCTATTTTCAAAGAAAAACAAAAATCATCCGCTCCAAAAACAAAGCAGTCCTGCCGTACATATCTTCCCATAAGTCACAGCTTCAATGCCCGGCAAGACCCACATTTGCCACTTCTTCAGCCCCATATAACATTGCTGATGTCCTTGACGTACCCCTTTGTTTACATTTGTTACTCTTATATGCAGTTAAAGTGGTGAATGCAGGTCGGTGGGACTGCAAGCACAACGTTTTGTCACCATCGTGACCAGTGGGAGGATTTTATTTTGCACCTGCATAGCATTTCATGTGTGGAGTTATGTGGAAAAATGGACATGCTGCATAATTCTTTACATCTTTGCTCTGCACAACACACCAGCATTTTGGTGTGAACAGGGAACATATAAGACAATTGTTTTCTGTGTGTCCTTTGACTAGTAAAGCACAGGTCTGTGCACATGGAGTAGCAATGTTGACAGCAGCAGCAACACCAGAACAAAAGACCAAGAGAAACTGTTTGGACTTTTTTTGTAAAACAAATATAAAATTAATATAATTAAATTAGTGGTGTCTGTACTGGGAGTTTTGTAGCCTTCTGTGATCTAGGCCTGATTAATTTTAATATGAGCTAGTTCATATTGTCTGGGGACAGGTGGATAAGCTTCTCAGTCACAAATACTCCTGCTGTGCTTGAAGGCCAGTGCCTACTGGGCCCAGTGGCGTAAAAAGTGGACAAAGAGGAAGAGCCATGAGATACCAGCGTGAAGTCTTTCTCCTGCTGTTGTGCATCCAGTGCTCTATATATGAGGCGCTGCAGCATGCGTTGCAGCAGATACACTAGGGAGGGTGTTCCTCACCTCCACCTGCTCATGGCTCACCGTTTTTATTGACTTATCAAAAGGGGCCAAAATGGTACAAGCATACATGATGATCAGCAACTGGGTTGAAAAAAATGCAAGCTCCTCAGAACAAGTTTACATTGTATAAAATTGATTGCTGCAGCTGATACAGCCTCTTCAGCATGTGCAAGATGGAATTCCAGAACATGGGGTTTTACATGGCTGTTTTTGATGTAATATTTCTGCCAGGTAAACCATAGACAGGTAGAGGCAATGAAAATATTTGCAAACTCTCCTGGCCTTCCGTAGCAGTTCCTGGAATCCTAGGTACAGGAGTATGTGCTGTGCAATCGGGCTGAAATATGTACCCAGCAAGGCGCATGCGTGATCTTGTGGATGCTGTGGAGGAGGTGTCCCCTGTGAAGGGCTCACAGTAATGAGGAAGAGGTAGTAGACAGAAGTGCCAGGATCTCCCAAAAACAAGGCAACACCCCAAAGTTGAGTGATGTGCCCCTTGTTATAAACTTCCCAGCCACCACTTAATAAATTATATTTACTGCCCCAGTTACTGTTTACTAGACTAGATCTCAGTGGTCACTGGTGCCCCTTGCTGACAAAGTGGTACAGTGACAGAGACTTGATTTGCACCAAAAGAGGATTGAGGGCAGGGATGGCCTTGTTCAAAAAGTAATAGCGGCTGGGGATCAGTCACTGTGGGCAGCCAAAACCATGAAGTGGAAAAAAGAGGGCTATTTCCACCAGCTGGTATGTGAGCAGTTGAAATCCCTGCAGCTTTCCTAAGATAGCATTCAGATGTTGGCATGAGGTGGTTTAGTGACAGCATTATTTCTTCTCAAGCAACTAGGGAAGGGGAATCTGGTGTGAAAAGGTTACTGTTTGACGCGTTGGGTTGGGTTTTGGCAAGTACTGCTGAGGTCCCAGCCTTTGCTTCACAGTGTATGGCCCCATGACCCTCTTCTTTTCAATCAGTTGTGCAGTGCCATCCCTGCCTGTATTTGAGTTTGGTTGATGGTGTCATAAAGGGCAGGGGGCAGGCCAGATTACGTGGGAGGAATTGCAATGGAAACAGCTTTGTCAAACTAGTGGTCAGACACCATATGTGGGGGTGGTAACAGTTTTTATTCTTTGTTTTATTAAAAGCTCTTGTTGGTGGCTGCTCTGGGTGTACACTGAAGTGCCCCTGCCTCCTTCAGCACATCGTTGCTCATTCAATTCTGCAACTCTTTTTTTCAAGTTCTAACTTGTTAAAGGAGGTAGCCTCAGGTGTTAAGACAAGCCTCAACCTCTTTTGCTTTGCTCTCTATTAACCATTTTTTACTGCCAGTTTTTCTGAGAACAAAATGAGAGCTCCTCCTGAAGGAAGGCAGAAATTGAGCACTCAGACAATTACATCTTCTCCAATTAAGCCTGCTGAGATATGGGGGGATGGGTAAATATATGAACGTAAAGATATTAAAGCGAGACATCAAAGAGAGATAGAAAACATAAGGAAAGCTGTGCAATGTTGTCATTTTCCAATGCTGCTTCTGTTTGCTACTGCAACAAGTCTAAAATGGAGTGCTCAAACAATACTGCCCACTCAAGTAGTAGCAGGTCTCAAGGATTCTGGCAGGATTAGTGGATGAGGAGAAAAAGGCACATCAACAATGCCAGCCTTTTATTTACATTACAAAAAAATGTGTTTTGGGGCTACTACTTTTGCCAAGCAAAGTGGGCCTAGTATGAAGAAATGTATTTTTCCCCACTGGAGCAAATTGGACCAAGCTTTATAGGTTTTTGTCGCCGATTCCGGCCCCCGTACGTCCCGACGCTCGCAGGGACCGGAACACAGAAGCCGGCATTGGCTGGAGGAGATGGCCAGGGACGCATCGCGGGAGCGAAGAACAAGGTAAGCACTGCAGGGAATCCCTGAGCAACGCCGCATGGTAAGCCCGAGTGTAGCTCGGGGTTACCGCTTTTGGTATGAAACTTTACCCTGAGCTACACTCGGGAATACTGCCCGGGAGGTTAAGAGCCGCTTTGTATTTTGGGTCCCCTGTTAGTTTTGAGCCTGTTTTAGAGCACAACCTCTGCTGACACCACTGTATACTCTTGACCAGGAGGACCCCCTGTTTTGAAACACAAAATAATCACAGTTTGAAGTAAAACAATATTCTGATTGTAGTCAGAGTAAAAGTAATGCAAGCATAAAACATAATTACTCTGGATAATTTAGTCAAAAGGAACTTACACAGTACCATGTGAACTATACACAATTGTCCTGCAGGACCGGAGTTTAAAGGTTAATTCCAGCCCTGAGATGTTTCTTTCCCAAGTGAGCTGAAATAGAGAATAAAGAGAAGTCAGGCTAACTCAATTATGGCTTCTCAATGACTAGAAAGAGGGTGCAGACTCTTGAAAAGGATTTACATGTAATTACACCTTTAGTATTACTCCCAAACATAGGAACAAATTCTTCTGCGTGCTTGATGGGGTCCTAGTTGGTGCACATTAGAGATCTTTGGATGAAAACAGAATCTCCTGACAAGAGTATAGTAGCAAGAAACTCTCCCCCTAGACTTATGGTAACATAACTAGGGAGGGTCTCTTTGTTGAATAAGATGTAGGCAAGGATTGATAAAATTGAGAAAGGGGTTGAAGAAAAGAGTCCTGTGGGGCAAAAACACACTAAAACAGTACGCCTCAGCACTGAAACTGGCTAGGAAGTCTTTGTTTCAAAGTGACAAATTGTGATGGAATGTGTACTGAACTGAAGCAATTGAAAACAGCAGAATCTCTTGTAACGCAAGACATTTTGGGTTATGGAACCCCCTCTCACACCCGGTCTACAGTCTTAGCAGAGTGAAAAACTGTCTTTCAGTTGGGGGGCCCCCTTGTTCTAATGGTCCCTCTGAGGAAGAAACCATGTCGATCATGACAACACAATCTGCCTTCCTGCAGGGTCAACGCCAGCGATCCCAGCAATCTGTAGTCCCCCTTTTAGGCAGTCTGTTGTGATCCGATCCAGCCTGAGTCCACGCCCTCACACAGTCTTTTTCCTCCCCAGGGAGTTCCTGAGCTCGGACTTATATGGGCTCCGGATAGTATAGGCTCCTGCCCCTTTTGACGGCTCTTCTGAGAAATGTTTGTTTTCAGCTTCTCTGGGGTGACTTTTCAACCTGACAAACTATGTAACTATGTAACTTGATAGCAACATGTGCCGCTGGTAAAACAACCTGAAAAGCCTTTTTTAACTGATATCATATAAACAATATACTAGATGAGAGATAAGGAAGATTGGGTTCTGCTGCTGTCTGTAAGCAAAGCAGATTGTAATAGAAAAAAAAAAAAAAACAATTCCACAGCCCAAAACACCCAAACCTGTAATTTAAAAGATGTGTGTATTTTCAAAGTCACTCACAGCAGTGCTCAGCTTCCTATACTATTAGTTTGACAATAGGTTGCCCAACGACCCCATTTTTTTAATGAATTTGTTGAATTCTGAATAAGTTTCAGTTGATTTCCTTGTCAGGTTGCCAGCTCATTTTCTGAATAGAGCTCTTAGTATACATCACAGCTATCTTGAGGTCGCTTCTCACATGTATACAACACAGTTTCAGTGTTACCAGACACTGTGTTGCTAGTCCACTATTCAGTTCTTTTTAGCTCCAGTGATTTGCTTTCCCCATTTAGCAAACTCTGTCCTAAGAAGAAAAATCCAGGGCCCCCAGCCTTCCCTAAGCCTTGGTTAACACTGGATTCGACTTTGATATCAAAGTTGGATGGCAGTGCGACTTCAGGTGTGACTTCATAGACATCTGTGCGACTTCTAATTGGTGCAAATCAGACAAAGCCACTGATTAGAATAGTTCCTATTGCCAATCATTGCATGCGTTTTGTCATGCGATTTCAACGGTCAAATTGCATGACAATTTGCATCAGTGCAGGGGCGGACTGACCATTTGGAAACTTGGGCACTGCCTGAGGGCCCGGGTCAGTAGGGGGCCCCATGAGATGCCCCTGGTACATTTTTCATAGGCTTTTTTGAGTTTGGGCAAGGACACAGGGGCCTCATGATCCCCTATTGCCCGGGGGGCCCCATGAGTTGTAAGTCTGCCCCTGCATCAGTGTGAACCAGGGCTTATTCTTACCTAAGCCCGATCTGATCAAGCGATGTGCACGAGAGCAGCGGCTCTCGTCACTGTTTCCCTTCACCCTGGGCAAATTGATAGCAATGGCTCCTGCTGCTGTCAATCAAATACTGTGCCGAGGGAGTGGGGGGTGGAGCCAAGCCGCCTGCTCTGTGTCAATAGACGCAGGCAGGGTGGCTTGGGAGCGAGCCCGCACGGGTGCTTTCCATGGAGGCACCTGCCGAAATAGAGGAGTGCTGTCGGGGGACCCCAGCAGAAGAGGATTGAGGCTGCTCTGTGCAAAACCACTGCACAGAGCAGGTAAGTATAACATGTTTGTTATTTTAATTTAAAAAAAAAACCCAAAGATTTAATGTCGCTTTGAAACAAGAAAGGAGAGAGAGGAGTGCACACCTTATAGTGTAGCATGCATAAAAGAGTTTAATGGACAGAAAAAAATCAGTGGTTGCATTCTCAAACAACTGTGAGGTATAGAGACTTGTCCGGTAGCTTGGAGGATAAGTTCAGTTAGTATATGAATTATTCAAGATCCTCGCCTTGGCTGCTGGCTGAGGAAAGCACGGGGCTGAAGTTGAAATGAAACTGCTGGCAGAGATGGATGGAAAAATGTTATTAAATTTGGGTTACCCACCTGTAGATATTATATCCATATTGCCTTTTCACTCTCTGCATGTTTTTAATCATTGATTAGATACACATTATATTGCCAAACATATTGGGACACCCCTCCAAATCAATGGATTCAGGTGTTCCAATCACCTCTATGGCACCTCAAGCGTGGTACTGTGATAGGTTGCCACCTGTGCAATAAGTCCATCTGTGAAACTTACTATTACTATTGTTCTTATTATTATTATAATACAGGATTTATATAGCGGCAACAGTTTGCTCAGCGCTTTACAATATAATGGGACACAATACAGCATTGTTGCTGTATTGTGTCCCGTTATATTGTAAAGCACTGAGCAAACTGTTCAATAAACGCTGAGCAATACAGTTCAATACAATATGGTTGGAGCTTACAATCTAAGAGGGAGGGGCTAGTGGTACAAAAGGTAGTAACTGTGGGGGATGGACTGGTAGAGCAGAAGATTCCATTAATAGCTGAGGGCAGGACAGGCTTCCCTGAAGAGATAGGTTTTCAGAGATCGGTTAAAAGTGAGCAGAGTAGGCGATAGTCTGATAAATTGGGGTAGAGAGTTCCAGAGGATAGGGGAAGCTCTGGAGAAGTCCTGGAGATGAGCATGGGAGGAGGAGACAAGGGAGCTAGAGAGCGGGAGGTCGTGCGAGGAGCAGAGAGTACGGTTTGGGTGATATTTGGAGACAAGATTGGTGATGTAATTTGGGGCAGAGTTATAAATGGCTTTATATGTTATTGTTAACGTTTTGAATTTTATCCGTTGGGCAACGGGAAGCCAGTGGAGGGATTGGCAGAGAGGGGTGGCAGATACGGAACGGTTAATAAGATGGATGAGTCTGGCAGCAACATTCATGATAGACTGAACAGGGGATAGCCTGCGATGAGGTAGGCCAATGAAGAGGGAGTTACAATAGTCAAGGTGAGATATAACAAGAGAGTGAATAAGTTGCTTAGTAGTTTCCGAGGTTAAAACCAGCTGTATCTTGAAGATGTTGTGGAGGTGACGTCTACATGATTTGGACAGCGATTGGATTTGGGACTGAAAGGACAGATGGGAGTCTAGGATTACACCTAGTACCCTGGCATGAGGGGAGGGACTGATGGTTGTATTATTGGTCTTGATGGAGAAGTCAGGGGAAGGGGCAGGAGCTGGAGGGAATAGTAAGAGCTCAGTTTTGGAAAGATTGAGTTTGAGGAGGTGGAGTGACATCCATGCCGATATGTCACTTAGTAAGTTAGTAATGCGAGAGGAGACTGCAGGGGTAAGATGAGGAGTAGAAAGATAGATTTGTGTGTCATCAGCATAAAGCCATGGGAGTTTATCAAGTGACTAAGGGAGGAGGTGTAGCTGGAGAAGAGAAGGGGTCCGGGGCTGTTTAACACAAAAGCCCTTAAGGGGGGGGGGAATGGGGGACGGGGTAGGGCGGAAAAATTCCCCAAATTTTAATACTGGGGCGGACGGGGGCTTTCCCGGGAAGGAAGGTTTTGGAGGGAAAATTTTGACAGGGCCCCTATTCGAAAAATTGGGTAAACCCCGGGGTTTTAGGGGTTTGGGAAAGCCCAAGGAAGTGCCAGGGGGGAAAAAAAACAAAAACCTAAAACCGGGGGGGTCGGTTTTTGCGAGGTATTCCGTTTTTGGTAGAACGGGAAAATTAGGTGTTTGGTAATTTGGGTTTTGGAAAAGATTTTTTAAAAAGGCTTTTTTATTTTAATTTAAAGTTTTGTTTTTTTTGGGGCCGGAACCCAGTGGGGGTTCGGGGGGTTTCCCCCGGGTTTCAACTTTAAAACGAGGATAGTTGGCGCAACATCCCCTAAAGCCTGCGGGGGAACCCTTGGAAGGTCCGGGAAATTTTTTGGGGGTTTCTACCCAATGGATTTTCGGGTTGAATTTTCATTTTTTTCCCCAGGTAACAACCAGGGGAATTTTAAAGTGCAGGGGCAAATTCCGATTAATTTGGGACGGGGAAAAGGGGCAAATCTAGTTCCCTAATGGCTTGAAGGGAGTTTGGTTGTATTTTGGGCCCTTTGGGGGAAAGGGCCCCGGGGAAGGGGCCCCCCCGGAGTTTTGGGGGAAAGAAGACCAAAAAAAAAGGGTTTTAAGGGGGAAAAATTTCTCCATCCCCTTTCATTGTTTTTTTAAAAATTGCCCAAGATTTCCCCGGGGTGGGGTTTAAGGAGAAAAAGTTGAATTTTTTTACCCGCTTTTAAAGGGGCCAAATTTTTGGTGCCCCCCTTTTGGGGGGTTGTGTGAAAAAGGGGTTCCAAGGCTTTCTTGTCCCCCAAAACCCCAAAAAGGGGGAAATAAAAGGAACCCAAAAATTTGAAAAGCAAAGGGGGTTTCGTGGAGAAAACCCAGAGGGGAAAATTAAAGGGGGCCAAAATTTTTTGGGGAAAAAAGGGGAAAATCTGAAAGGAAAGGCTGCCCATAAGCATTTAAAGCCCCCTTGGCACAAAATTTATGCCTTGTGTAGGGTTTTTGGCCAACCAAGCAGCTTGGGGGCATTTGGGGAAAAGGGGCCATCCCGGGGCATTAATGACCCCTGCCCTTTAAATTTGCGGCGCCAAAGGCTTTTTTAAAAGGGTCTGTTTGTGGTTTCTCTTTTCCCGATGGTTTTTCCCCCCTGCTCGTTTTTCCCTGTTCCATGATTGTTTTTTTTTTCCCAAACCAGCTGGTTCCTAAATCTCTGTTTGGGATTTGCTTACTGCCCTGACCTCGGGTTTTTGCCCTCGGATTTTTTCTTTCCCCCGCCCCTGTCTGTTTGATCTTCTTTTGCTAAAACGGGCCCTTAAACCGACTACCTTCCTCCTCCCGCTATAAGCCTGATCTGCCTCACCAATATCGAACCCGGCCTCTGACCCTGACCTCACAAAAAGGGTTTGGCTCCCGGCATCAGCCCCCACAGGGATTATCTCCCAACCCTGCTCTGGCCTGCAACTCACACCCCTCCAGCTTTAAACCGGACGATCTCGGGCCCAACTATCCCCCCACCTGCCCCTTTTGGGGGAACGCTTTTCCTCCCTATCAGCAGCCCTTGACCGGATTTTGTACGGGAGGCCCTGCCTTTTATTTTCGGGCTCACAAACCCCAGGTATTACAGACATACCCCATGTCTGGGGCCGCAAGGGGGACCCTCCCCCCGGGATGAATATGTAATCCCGGGCAGCACTCAGCATTTTAAGACCCCCTGCGGGAATGGATATCCCACCCCTTAGAGGAACCATGCAAACCGGGCTAAAAACCCGGCCCCTGTGGTTCCTGTACCCCCGGGGCCCCGGGCCCGGGGTTCCCACGAATCCCGCGCTAACACAGTTTTTCACAATCCCATTTAACCAAACCCCGGGGTTTTACCTACCCCTAGGGGTTTAAGGGACAAAAAAAAAAAAAAATCTTAAACAAAATATTCAATCCCGCACAAAAGACACTTCAGCTCTCATGTGTGAGAGCGACGGAGGAGATCGGAGAAGAAACCGTGGGTGTGAAAAACCAATGTATGCATGGGAACATCGGCAGAGTCTGGGGCCTTGGTGTGTTGTGACCATAGAAAGATTTTTGACCACTCCTTGCCCTGCAAGCACATACCTGTGGGTTGGCCCCCAACGCGTACCAAACAGGAATTAAATTCCCATTGAGAGGGGGACCCTCCTGGACCTTTGGGCCCCTAGCTGCAGTCCTTGTCACTGATGTTCCAGCTCAGCTTCCCATAATCGGACAATGCCAACTTGGAGCCTTGGCTGGGAAGAGAAATAAGGTCCCAAGTGCAGCGGCTTTGTATTTTGAACATTCGGTTTATCGGGGCGGCCCATTTCATTAGAATCACCGCAACACATTCGGTTCAGTATGGGGGCCATGCCCGCGCGGCGGGTGACGTGGGTTTTGGTGTTACCACAGGGTGTAATTCTGGCTTGCGTAGTGTGGTGGCTGGTGGCGGATGGTGAGGCCTACGCAGCTGGCGGGATGGTTGCTGAATGGCAACAATTCCACATTGTATAGAACCTTAATTGTGCACATGTTATATTAGTGTGGGGATGGTGCCCATTGGCCTGATTAGGAGGCCTGTAACAGGCACCCCAGCTGACACAGCTCTGGACCTGCCAGCCAGCATGGAGTGAAGCTTGACAGGAGCCCCATGACAGATTACGGCGCTCTATAGCTCCATTCAGACTTCGTATCTCGTCTTTTTCTCATCACCTTTATACGGGACGTAGGCCCGTAAACACTGGGAGCACCATATGTCAAGCATTCATTCCAAAAAACCAAAATCGTTTTGAACCACATCCAGCAGTGTAGATGACCTGACCAAGTGTGATCCGATGGCCAGAGTTGGTGGCGTATGTGGAGACAGCAGCATTCAGTAGGGAGTCCGTATACTGTGGGTGCACCTCATAAGAGTAACTGGCCCGTCGGGAGGAGGAACTGTTCGTGGTGTGTATAGGTGTGACCCGATGGCAAGTCTTATGGTCCTTGGGCAGCCGCTATAGCGAAGTTGCCGCGTAATCTGCCAGCACCAGGACAAAATGGGGACCCTTGAGGGTGACAATGTCGTTCTGATTGTGAGACCCGCAAAGCTCGGCTCATCACAGGGCTCTGTGGCGATGGAGTTTTTGGCACTGTGTGAGGCGCCCGTAGGAGAGGCATTACACTCATCTGGAGACCTCCTCAGAAGCATGAGGAGTGCGGAATACCAGTGGCCATTGACAGATTACGGGCCTGGCAGCAGTACAAAGTAGTCGGTACACGCTGTGGCCCATTGCAATTACGTGGCCCTGGCAGTAAGCAATATGTGATGCCATACAGCACCCTCTGACAAAACATGAACCCCCACCAAGCCGTGTGCATGAGACAACCTGACTGTTGGATCACAATGGCACGAGAAGCGTTGAGCGATGGAAGACAGCAGCATGGTAGAGGAGCCTACAGTGGACACCCATGACCCCCCCGCTCCTGTGCAGCAGCATGTGTTACAGGGGGGGGGGCCCCCACTGGCAGATTAGGGGCCTGGCAGAAGCTTACCTTTCTATAGGATAGGCCTCGTAATCTGCCAAGCAAGGACCAGAGGCACCCTTATGACAACAAAAAAATGGCAGTCTAACACCCCGCAGTGTGTGAGGAGCCCTGAAAAGTGGCACAGGCGGGAGTGTGGGGGTTGGAGCCCAGCAGGGGGCCCGCGGGACCCATGCCCCCCACTCTGGCCCTGGCAGCAGCATAAAAAAAAAGGGGGGTACGGGGGGCCCAGGGCAGATTAGGGGCTTGGCAGCAGAAATGGGAGGCCTAATCTCCCGCCCCCTATGACAAAAAAGGGAAAACCCACACCAGCAGTGTGAGGAACGAAAAAGTGCCCTGGCAGGGGCATAAATTAAATGGCGGATTTAGTCAGTTGGTCGGGAACTGGGGGGTTTAAAATCCAGACTAATCCCCCCTTTCTTTTTCACAAACTGATCTCTCCACACTTTGGGTGGACAGTCTTTGCCCATCCGCGGAGTTAAAATACCCCCTTTCCCGCACTAAACACGCCTCCGGATGCCACGCTCGGGCCGGGCATGAAAAGCCTTTAAAGGGCAAATTCAGCTTTGGGGGCCAAAAGGGTCAAGTTTTTTTTTGCCCATAGTAAAGGGGGTTTGTCTACCTGGGTTTGGGGCAGGGTGCTTTTCCAAAAGTAGGCCAAAAAGCCTGTTTGAGGTCCTGCCCCAGGTCCCCCCTGATGCTGCGCGCGCGGCGGGGTTATTTTGGGTTTTCCTCACTGCGCTGGTGAAGAAAGCTACTCAACCCTCGACTGCAGAAATGAGGCAGCCGCTGCTGGGGGGAGTTGCCATTTCTCCCCACCACCCCACCCCTCCCCCCTGCCATGGCAGCAAAACCCCGAGCGCAAAAAGGGCCCCCCAGTGTCTGAGGAAAAAAACGTTTTGGGGCAGAAAAAGGAGAGACCAAACTGACACATAGGTGGGTTTTTTTTGTTTCTTATTTTGGCCTCCCTCTCAGAGGTGTTTAAAAAGGCCCCCATTTTTGAACGGTAGCAAAGGGGCCCCCAAAAAGGGGGACAAAACCCAAAAATCATTCCCCTGTCGATGGGGTTTTATTCGGCTGTCGCTACGGAAGCAAGCGAGCGCTATGGGCCCTTTTGCCAAAAGGAAACGAGGGACCCCCCGCCCCCATCTCCACAGCATACTGCCCCCGGTTTCGGGCTGGGGGCCCTGTCTCCTCCTCCCCCTCCTCTACCAGATGCTCCGCTCCTCCACTCCCGTCCCCTGAGTGGAAAAACCACCCATTTCAATCTTAATTCCTGAGACACCAAAAGTCCCCCTCTTTCCTCCTTCTCTTCTTCCTGTCCTGCCCCCCAGGGGGTCTGTGGCGTTGAGATCTTTTGCGCCCCGTCTACCGCACCGACCAGCCATTTTTAACAGCAATTTTTTCCAGGACGGCAACAGAGGAATGAAAGTCCTTCAAAACCCCAAATCCTGCCGACCCAAAAATAGGTTGGGCCCCCTCAAAGGGCCTGAGCAAAAACCCCAAAGGGGTCCCGCATGAGCTGCCAAAAGGCTGGGCATCAAAATTACACAGGGGTACCTTTATCCCCTTGTAACAAACAAAGGGAAAAACTGTGATGGCCTTTCGCTGTTCGTAAAAGGCGGACTAACATATTAAAGGGGTTTAATTTTTACCTTGTTGCAATGTCCCCGAATGAGGAGTCGGTACGGGGGGGGGGCCCGATTAAAGGGCCCTTTTTGGGAGCAGCAATGGGGGGCCCGTTTTTTGCCAGGGCACCCTATTTCAAAAAATTTCCCAGCCGTGTGAGGGGATCAAAGTGGCCCCAGGCAGAGTGTGGGGAAGGGGCCCGGGGAATTGGGGGGGGCCCCTTTCAGGGACCCAAGAGAGCCTGGGTTGGGGAGCAGCTGAGGGGGCGGTATAAAGGGGCCCCTTTGGGAGGAAATTTGGGGCCTGGCACAGCTATGGGGGGCCCCCAAACTGCCAGCACCCTATGACAAAAAAAGAAAAAAACACCAGCAGGTAGGGGGACCTGAAAATTTGGGACAGGCATGAAGACGTGGGGCCCGGAAGGGAGCATGAGGGGGCGGTACAGGGGCCCCCTGGCAGATTGGGGGCCCGGCAGCACTATGGGGGGGCCCCCAAACTGCCAGCACCCTAATTTTCAAAAAATTGGGAAAATACCAGCAGTTTTTTGAAGAGACCGAAAATGGGGACATGGCGAGTGGGGGCGGGTGGAGACAGCCCAAAAGGGAGGCCATACAGGGGGGCCCTGAAAAGACTTGGGGCCCCCCAGCAGCATGAGGGGGGCGGGGACAAGGGCCCCTGGCAGAATTTGTGGCCTGGCAGCAGTATGGGAGGGGCCCCTAATTTTGCCAGACCCTAAAGACCCAAAAAAAGTAACCAAAAACCCGCAGTTTTTGAGGAGATCTGGGAAAATGGCACCCGGGAAAAGTGTGGTGATGAAAACAGCAAATGGGAGGCCGGAAGGGGCCCCCCTGAGGGGGTCTGGACCCGGCCCCAGCATGAGGAGGGGGTACGGGGGCCCCTGGCAGATTAGGGGCCTAGCAGCAGCTATGGGAGGCCCGTAATCTGCCAGCACCCTATGACAAAAAATTGAACACACCAGCAGTGTGTGAGGAGACCTGAAAGTGGCACATGGCAGAGTGTGCCGATGGAGACAGCAGCAATGGGAGGCCGTACAGGGACCCATGAGACACTGTGGACCTGGCAGCAGCATGAGGAGGCGGTACAGGGCCCCATGGCAGATTAGGGGCCTGGCAGCAGCTATGGGAGGCCCGTAATCTGCCAGCACCCTATGACAAAAAATGGAACACACCAGCAGTGTGAGGAGACCTGAAAGTGGCACATGGCAGAGTGTGGCGATGGAGACAGCACAAGGGAGGCCGTACAGGGACCCATGAGAGACTCTGGATTTGGCAGCAGCATGAGGAGGCGGTAAAGGGGCCCATGGCAGATTAGGGCCTGCAGCAGCTATGGGAGGCCCGTAATCTGCCAGCACCCTATGACAAAAAATTGAACACACCAGCAGTGTGAGGAGACCTGAAAGTGGCACATGGCAGAGTGTGGCGATGGAGACAGCAGCAATGGGAGGCCGTACAGGGACCCATGAGACACTGTGGACCTGGCAGCAGCATGAGGAGCGGTACAGGGGCCCATGGCAGGATTAGGGCCTGGCAGCAGCTATGGGAGGCCCGTAATCTGCCAGCACCCTATGTCAAAAAATTGAACACCACCAGCAGTGTGTGAGGAGACCTGAAAGTGGCACATGGCAGAGTGTGGCGATGGAGACAGCAGCAATGGGAGGCTGTACAGGGACCCATGAGACACTGTGGACCTGGCAGCAGCATGAGGAGGCGGTATAGGGGCCCATGGCAGATTTGGGGCCTGGCAGCAGCTATGGGAGGCCCGTAATCTGCCAGCACCCTATGACAAAAATGGAACACACCAGCAGTGTGTGAGGAGACCTGAAAGTGGCACATGGCAGAGTGTGGCGATGGAGACAGCAGCAATGGGAGGCCGTACAGGGACCCATGAGACTCTGGACTTGGCAGCAGCATGAGGAGGCGGTACAGGGGCCCATGGCAGATTAGGGGCCTGGCAGCAGCTATGGGAGGCCCGTAATCTGCCAGCACCCTATGACAAAAAATGGAACACACCAGCAGTGTGAGGAGACGTAAAGTGGCACATGGCAGGGCATGATTCATGGCGATTTAGTCAGTTGTGTCAGGAACTGGTGGTTTGAAATCCAGACTAATCCACGCCTGATTCATTTTCACAAACGTGAGTCTCTCCACACTTTGGGTGGACAGTCGTGTCCTCCCGCGGAGTTACAATACCTCCTGCCGCACTAACACGCGCTCCGTCCACGCTACTGGCCGGGCTGACACCCTTTTAAGGGCA
>CATNWA010003167.1:0-20692 GCA_951230385.1 Staurois parvus
AAAACAATCAGAAAAAGGGTTCCCAAGGGTAAAAAAAACGCCCTTTTGACAAAACAAAATTGCGACATACTTGAATAAAGGGTGTGGGGAACTTTTAAAAGGGGGAACATTTTTAAAAAAAAGGGGTTCAGGCAAATACAATACGGGGAATCTATCATTTGCGGTGTATCCAAAATTTGTATTGACCCTGCTTTTGCTTGGCATTGAAATTTTCCCTTCCATGTCCTCAATCTGTATGTTACAACCATCAATTCTGCAGTAATTTTTTGGGCGTATAACTGTTTAGGGGTTTTTTGATTTTCTGGTTTTCCCTGTTAAACAAATGAGAATTAAAAAGAAATGTTTTCACAAGATAAAATGCATGTATAATAAGGGTATAGTCATGAAAACTTACCAAAATTTGGCCCTATTGACTATTCTTTAAACAGGCTTTGAGTTCGTATTATTATTCCTCAAAAAATTTCCCACAGGGAAAACCATAGCTTTTTTTCCCCAAATTTAAAAACAAATAATATTAATAATAAAATAATTAAACTAGATAAATACAAAATTCAAACCAAACCCCTCCAAAGCCCAGGGTTGGTTGCCTTTTTTTTTTTTTATCTCTTCCATTTTTTAAAGAAGCTGCTGCTGTTTTGTTTTTGCTGCGCATCCTTTTTTCCCCACCTAGCTTGTTTTTAAATTTTTTTTTTTGCTCCCCCATCCTTTTCCCCCACTAAGGGGAGGGGGGGAGGTCTTTAAAAGGGGTGAAAAAGCCCCAAAAAAAAAGTACGCCCATTTCGGGGCCAGAACGATATTTTTTGTTAAAGGGGACTGTGGTGGGAAAGCAAAAAATTTGGGATAATTTGGGTTAAAAAAAAACGTTTTTTTCGGAGCCCAAAACGAAAACCCATCAATTCCTCTTTCGTAGGGCCCTTTCAAATTTTTTGATAAATTTTTCTAGTTATGCAAAAAGGTTGCAAGGTTTTTCCTGTGTAAATGTGCGGGGTGCTTTTTGTAAAATGTAACCCATTGTCCCCGCATAAGCAAATTGTTTTAATTAAAAAATTGGGAATTTACAACGCCGCTAGGTGTCTAGTAATTAATCAAAAAAAATGAGGGGTTTTTGGTTTATAAAGTTAATTAGTTAAGTGCTAGCTTTTAGAAAGTAAACCTAAAAAAAAACTTCGGAAAATATTAAATAAAATAGCAGCGCTCATAAAACAGGCTTTTGATCCAAGGCCCTAATAGCATAAAATTTTGCTCAAAATTAAGTATCCCCTTTAAAAATATAACGCATAAATAATTTCGGGGGGACTTCTGGGGTTTTGCACCCAAAGGGGTTTGGGGGCCCGGAAAAAAGTTTGGGGACTCTTGTTTTGGGAACAAGCTGAAAGAAGTTTGCATTTAATAAAGATATTTTCAGCAATGGGCATGAGTAATTAAAGACCTACTCCTGGTACCCCCTAAAGGGAAGCCATTTGGAAAGGGGATGATGTCATTGTTTCTCTCGCCACTAAAATGTAAATGTTCCAGGAACAGCAGGAGGGATGATTAAAAAAAATGTAAAGCCAATATAGGATGAATCCCCCAAGCCAGCCAGAAAACCCCACGGGAAAGACCAAGAGGAACCGGGAAACCTTCCCAAAAGCCCCGGGCCCCCCTAAAAAAAGAGAGCCACAGGCCAAAGCTTTGATAGTGTAGAAATTGCTTTTTATTAATTTATAATTAGAAAATAAAAAAAACCCCACACTTCCCAAATAAAGGTCACGGAAAAAGGGGCAGCAAAAAAGATCCCCCCAGACAGGGGGGGGGGCCCCCCCTTGCCCCGGCGTTTTCGTGTCACCCCACCCCAAAAACTTTGAAAAGTTGTGTGCCCCACAAAAACGCGTCAGGGGGGTTCCCCCCCCCATGTCTGGCCCAATCTTTTAGCTGCCCCTTTTTCCCGTGACCTTTATTTGTAAGTGGGGTTTTTTTCTTTTCATTCTAAATTAAATACTTAATAAATGAAATATCACAATAAAAGCTTCTGGCCTGTGGCTTTTTTTTTTTGGGAGGGGGGGCCCGGGCTTTTTGGGGGTCCCTGGTTCCTTTGGGTCTCCTGGGTTTTGCGGGGGCTGGCTTGCTGGACCCCCCCCCCCCCCCCCCCCCCCCCCCCCCCCCCCCCCCCCCCCCCCCCTTTTCTAAAAGGGCTGATGTACTTTTTCGGAATCATCGCCCCTCCCGGCCTGGGAACATGCATCTAGGGGGCGAGAGTTTCAGAACGGGCTTTCCCTTCCAGTGGCTTCCTTTCAGAGTACCAGGAGTAGGTCTTAATTATCCATGCTCCATGTGCTGAGATACCCTGGTTAGTGCAAACTTCTTTAGCTTGTTAAAAACCCAAGAGTCACAATTTTTTTTCCGGTTCCCCCAACCCCTTGGGTTTGACCACAGAATTTCACGAGTTTTTATATGCGTTAATTTAAGGGTATACTTAATTTAGAAAAATTGAAATCTTTTTGGGGGTCTCTGGGATCAAAAGCCCTTGTTTTAGAGGGGCTGCAAAATTTTTATGACATTTTTGGTTTTATTATCATTATTTTTTTTTTAATTATTTTTGGGAAACTCATTGTAAAAATTTTTGGGGTTTTTTTTTTTTCAGCTATGGCACAAAAATTTTATATCTGTTGCGTTTTTGCCACAGTTTATCGAAATGAAAAGGGAGATCCCCAATGTATGGGGAAAAGTTAAACAAAAGATTTTTCAAACCCGTTTGCTGCGCGATGAGGCGATAAAAAAAAACTCTTTTAATTATCCCAAAACCCCCGTGTGCGTACGGCAGATAAAACATGTCAAAAACAAGATTGCAAATTTTGGGGTTAAGTTTTCCCAAAAAAGAATTAAATAAAATTGAAAACTAAAAAACCCGGGTCTGGCACAGATGAGGTGTTTTTTTTTCCCCGGGCCCTTTTGGTATTTTCATAGCCCAGGGTTCCCTTTTGACTCAGATGTCCCAAGAGAGCCCTCAATGAAATTGCTGCCGGGTCCCTCTGTAAACCTATCCTTTTCACCTCGGGCCCTAAATTTTGGGGTCCCGAGACAAAGGCAATTTGAAGTCAAACATTTTTTTTTTTAAACAATATATGACCCATATGTAACCTAAAAATGTACAATTAAATAAATTTGAACCCCAAATTTCTCAAATAAAATTTATTTTTATATGCACACATGAAACCTATTTTTTTATTTTTCCAATAAACCCACCCCCCATTATTCCCCCCAAACAACCCTAATAATAATTATAATTAAGACATAAACTCAAAAAAAAAAATAACTGCACCATTGCCCAAAAATTTGCATTAATTAACACGTTTTTTCACGCGTTTGTCATGGTTGAAAAAAATTTGGGACCCCACAGGGCCAAATTTTCAAGGTTCCTTTATCGCTCCCCCCATTCTCCTGGCAAAAATTTTTACCGTTTTAACGGGATCTTCTCTGCCACTGATACGGGTGATATAAAAAGCTTGTTGGGGTCGACCTGAAAAATTGGGGGTTTTGGGCAGCACTCCCCCACAGTAAATTTAAATTTGTGAAAAACGCTCAAAATTGATGGGAATTGGGAAAAATTTGGGAAGCGAAATTGCCCGGGGAAACCAAAGGCATTTTCCACCACGGTTCGAGCCCTTTTAAATTTAACCCCTTTTTTGATTGTGATTCAAATTTTTTCCATGGAAAGGGGTTTAAAATATTTTCACTCAAAAAGGGAAAAACATCATTTAGCTACAAAAACAAAAGTCCCTTTAAAATGTTGCTCGGATGTTGGAAGTTTAGAAGTCCACCCTTCATTCTTCTGGGGGAATTCCGTATTCCATCACACCCCCATCGGAAATTAACCCCCCAAAAAATTTTTCCCATATTTTAATTCATAAAAAACCCTATTTGCGTTCACAATGGGCCCAAAAGTATGATATAAAAAGCCCTTTTTAATTAAAAATAGTAAGGGCCCCCGGGGTGAGGGCCCGGCCGGGGTGATGCGCACATGTTTTTCCCCTTTTATGGCACCCCCACAGTTAGGGGAAAATTTCCACAGGTTGGAAATCTTTGGAAATCTGCAGCCCTCCTTTAGGGGACATTGGGAAAAATGTAACAGATAAAAAAAATTTTTTTCGGGCTGTTTTTTTTTAAAAATTTTTAAAACCCTTTTCTAAAATGTCTTTTTTGTTAAAAGGAAAGGAAAGGCAAGGGAAAAAAAATCAACATTTCACGCGAACAAAGGGGAAAAAAAAAAAAACACAGATTTGAAAAATACATTATTTTTACGCCAAGTTTTGCTGCCCTGGGGAAAAAAGAGGGGCGAATGTGGCGTTTTAAAAAAACATACGCCCACCCAAACTTTCGAAATTTGGCCTGCAGCAAAAGGGAAAATAATTTGACCCCCTCATTATCAGCTGTTAAATATTTTGGGCCAAAAAGGGGCAGGGGTACCCAAATTAAAAAAGAATTGTGGATTCGTTTGATATCCACCTCCCCAGGGCCAGCCCAAACCCCAAAAACTGCCCTAAAATGCCTCCCCAAAAAACCAGCCAAGAGCCTCAAAATTTTCCTGGGGCCCCCCCTTTTAAACAACATGGGCCGGGAAAAATCCCCCATAATTGGGGTGTGGGAATACACCCAACCCCGCCCAAAAAAAGTTATGCAAAATACATGTGTTCTCATTTCAAAAATATTAAAAAGGATTTTTTTTTGTTTTCAAATTCAATAAACCCTTTTTAAAAATTATATTTAAATTTTAAAAACTGGGGTCTTATTTTTTTTAAAAAAATTTTTCCCCTTGTGGTTTTTTTTCTTTTTTGGGTGGGGGAAAGGGGGGAAATAAGAAGAATTTTTTATTTAAAAATTTTTTTTTTGTTTTTAAAATTTTTTTATTTTTCACTATGAAACCCAAAATTTGTACAATGTTACCATGGTAACATTGTATTTCTTTGGTGAAGTGTCATAATTTTTTTTTTAAAATATTTGCAAAAAATTTTCTTTGCTAATAAAAACCAAATTCACAAATTAATAACATTGATTCTTTCATGTTTTTTTTTTTTTTTTACTTAAATGATTTGGAAAACGGCTAAACACTTTACACAACTGGCCCCGTCTTGTGATCGTGTGACCATTGACAGCTAGGCACACTAAATATACAATGGATGGCATGAATGAAGCCATCCTTGGGATAAACTTTTCATTTTACCGGGTGGATGGGGGGCCCCCCCCAGGCCCGGTCACATGGGGACTGGCCAAAAGGGCCGGTTTCTCAGATCTTTCATGGGGGGTGCCCGAGGTTAAAAATTTTTGGGGGGATGAAAATGGTTTAAATGTGTACTTTTTACATTACATGCCCCGTCAGTGATTTGGGACGTATTCACATTGCTTTTATGAGTAGATAAGCGGGGCCATACAAACCAGTGTGCAAGGGGCCCGAAAGGGGAAAAGAACTGGTTTGATTTATAAAAACAAAAAAAATTTTAACCAAAAAAAATATTAAACTTTCAGTCCCTATATTGATATATAAAATAACTACCCCAAATAGTCCCGCTTTCAGCACGCTGGATATTTCTCACACGTTTTTTGGGTTTTTCCCACCCAAGGACTGTTTCGGGTATACCCGTTGAAAAATTTTTAGGTCTTCATAGGTCTTCCTGTTGCTAGGTAAAGTAAGGTTGCAAGGTTCTCCTTGCCCTGGGTGGATTTTCGGGGATGCAAGAGTCTTTTTTCTTAAAAGTGGGGTCCCAAACCCCTGGATTGCAGGAAACTCAAAAGGGCGCTGTGACATTCGCAAATAGTTTTTTAAGTCATCAGATTGGGGTTTTTTTTTAAATTGGAAAGCAGGTTTTAAAGGGTGAAAAAATGGGACATTGAAGAAGCCGTCCCTTTTGGAAACCCTACTCTGCTCTTCCTTGGGTTTTTTTAACCTTTTTTTTTTTCCTTTTCCCCACTGCTAAAAAGGCCAACCATTTTAAAAAGGACCCGTTTTTGTTTTGAGATTTTTTCGGGCATTTTTTTTCCAAGAAACAACGATAAAATCGTTCATAGACACGATGTGATTCTTTCCCTTTTGTCGGGTTCGGGAAAAGGAGGAGGATCACAAAGGGCACAAAATGACATCATTTTCCCCCTTCTAGGTTTCAAATTTTTATGACCCAATTTTGGCCGATTTTCGTTTTAAAAATTTGGGGGTTCCCGGTAGGTTTTTTGGGCCGAATGATATTTTGTTTATTCCCAACGAAAAACCCGGCCCGATTTTTTAAAAACCCCCTTGGCCCGCATTTGTCTCTACAAAATTGTACAGAGGTATCCTATTTTTTTTTTTTTCTGATCGAATGTTTACAGAATATAGGTTAGGGTTTTTTTTATTTTGGTCAAAGGGCATTAATGTTTTTTTTTTTTTTCCAAAAACAGAATGTTAGCAAAATGTTTTCAAATTTTTTCCCGAGAAAGGCAAAACCATAGTAACTGGGCCCTTTCACACAAGTTGAAAAATTTTTAGTATTTGTTTTTTTTTTTAATGCCTTAGCAATTTTTTTTTCTCATAAAAAAGTCCCTTATGTATTTTTTCCCGAGAGGACAATTTTCCTTTCAGGTTTTGGAAATGCAATTTTTCCCAAAAACCGGTGAAAAAATTTTAAAAAATCTGACTACATTCTTAAAAATTTAAAAATTTAAAAGGGGATGTGAAGGAGACAAATTTTTCAAAGTTGGGCCCCGTTTTCAAATGGGCTCCCATACAGAATTAGCAGTTCACTGGTTGACTAAATTTTTTGTCTGGAGTTTTGGGCTTTGAACATGTTTTGCCAAGTGATGGAAAAGGGGCAGAGGAGAAGGGAATTTCTTTCAGGGGGTAACCCCCAAGTCAAAAAGGGTTTTCTATGGGATGTAAAGGTTTTGGGTCACCGATTTACATGAAAAAGGTACCGGGACCAAATAGGGGCCCGGGGTTTCCTGCCCCAAAACTAAGCATTTGAACGTGGGAAATGCCCCCATAAACCGGGTTTCCAATACCCTTTTTTGGGTGGGAATTGAGCCCATACCAAATTAAAGGGCTCAAAAAAACCCCCTGCAAAAAATCAAATGTGATTTGAAAAGGAAGGGGGTGCGGGTTCCTGTCCGAATCGCTGTGCTTTTCCCCAAAACGAGTGCAGGGGCGATTTGAACAAAATTTATTTTGTAAAGGGCTCAAATCACACCGCAAAAAGTATCCTAATTTATTATTGGGGAAATACCCCCGAGCCCAAAAATCTTACTCCGCACTAAAAATGCAGCATCGGTGAAAACCCCCTATACTACTTTTATTGGGGGGACACCCACTGTTATAAACAATGCAGTTAGGAGGGTGGAGATCCCGACCCACACCCTTCCCCCACTGAAGATCTTAAAATTTTCGGCCTGTCCCCCAAAAAATTTTTGTTTTTCCCCCAAATCCGTTTTGGGCCCAAATTTTCAAGTGTACTTTGGTGGCCCTCCCTATCCCCCCAATTTTTCCCCCCCTCTCAATCCCCGTTGGGGCAAAAAAATATCCCATATCTGTGGGAAAGTAGGGTATTGGATTCACCTTTCAGTAGTGGAAATTTCTAATCTGTTTGGGGAAAATTACTTTACTGGAGAAAAAATGTTAATCACTTCTATATTTTACAGGAGCTCGGGAAGCACTACTGACATGAAAATCCAATGCTTTCGTCTAAATCGAATTTAAACATTTTTTTTGGCGTTTGCCATATCACAAACTGGTATGTGGAACTGCATAATCAATTGTGATACTTGATTTCTGTGAAACAATGTAAATGCAAACAAATTGAGAATAGGCTTAGGCTTGGAGCATGACCTTAAGCTCTAAGTACTTAATTGTGATTGCCGGGACAAGGGAACAGTTTTCTTGGGGTGTTAATGATCAGATCAGAACAAAAGCTTTTAAATATCCATTATATAGAAGGTAGCCGCGGGTAGAATAGGCCGGGAAGATGTTAGGTGGCTTAGCAACCTCAAAGTGTTAGTCCACAGTGAAACAATGTACAGTTCAGTTTTGGGTACAGCTAAAGGTGTTTGTAATTAAATTTACCATGGATTCTCAATAGCTAGTGAAGAGGAAACTCTTGCAGGAAGATTTTTTTTTTTTCCATCAAAGACTTCAGGCTACCCCAATACGTGTAAACCCATACGGAATTAATGGAAGTGGAAAGTTACAGCGTCTACAAAGGCGGGAAAGATCTGAGATTTTTTTTTATTATACAATAATGGCGGCAATCAGGACTTATGGGGGTGATCAGTGATTTATGACAGTGATCAGCGACTAATGGCGGGACTGCGGTGGACATTTTTACACTGAGGGGGAACTGACATGGGGTCACTGACATCCCAAATGACACAAATACAGTGATCAGTGCAAAAAAAAAACACTGACACTATAACTAATGGCACTGGGGAGGGAAAGGGGGTTTAAATTTTATTAGGTAATGAAAGGGTTAACTGTGTGAGGGGAGTGTTTTACTAGGGGGCGGGGGTGTGTACTTCACAGGAACCCTGGGGAGATAAAGTATTCACTCAGGTTCAGCGTGCCTGAACTGACCGATAGCAGAGCTGCAATGTAAACACTGCAGCTGTGCTATCTGTCAGTGATTACTTGTAATCGCCGGGACCCGCGGGGAAAAGACCCCCAGGACCGGTGATGGACACCCGCCCGCCACGATCGGCAGGACGGGTAGGGGGGCACACGCCACGCGCGCGCCCCCTACCTGTTTTGCACAGCAACGTTATAAGATGGCATGTGCGTACAGGTGCCGCCCTGCCGTAGTAAAACCATTGCGGCGGTAGGCAAGCGGTTAAAGAGAAACTGTCATCTCTGCCCTGCAGTGGCTCCTCCTCTGGGCTCACTAACAGTCCCATTCACTTTTGGCTGGTGATGCGGCAGTGACACAACAATTGAGGATGTGGCGACAGCAGGGAAGTCGATGCCCGCTAACAGGTGCTGCCTTGATGGATCTAAAATGAAAAGGTGGTCTTTAAATGTAAGGAAAACCGACTCATTCCTTTTAATAGGTCAATCACTCGCTGGAGAACTACTCAAATTCTTTTTTTTCATGTTTTTTCTCATGGTTACTGTGAAATTGTGTGAATGCATCAATACAGTGCATGTTCTCTTGTCTTGCTGAGTTGGATTCATTGAATGAGTTTACAAAAAATTTAAATATTGCAGAATATACAGCCTCATGCTACATAACTAAGCTCCATTTCATGCTGAATAAACTAAATTATTAATAAATCTTAATAGAAAACTATCTTTTAGATAGATTTTTACTCAAAAGCATTTTATTAAAATATATTTGATAAAAATCAAAAAAAATCCAATGTAAATGAAAAAAGTGATTTAAACAAAACAAAGGCTTTTTTTTTTTTTTTTAAATCACCAATTTTAATTCCACCCTGGGGAGGGTACAGTTTTACTTTAAAATACCCACTATAGCATGTAAAATGGTTTTGCACCAACGTTATCTTTGCAGTATTGACAGTATTGTTTATCTGACTTTTTCTATAACGTATTTTTTCTTTTCGTTTACAGGACAACCCACGATCCTTGGAGACATGTATCACTCTTTGAGCAATCTGTAATGGATGGAATTCTACCATCAAGAATCTTTTTGGGTGTTTTAAGTTGCACTTGCTTTAAAACAGTTTGATATTTTTTCTTAACTTGGTTAATTTTTGTCCAAATATGCTTTTTAACGTTTTTTTTAGGATGGCACTGAGAAGGTTTAGAACCTCTGAGTGTTTGTTTTCTTTCTCTTTTTTTAACGTTTCTCTCAGTGTGGGCAATAAGACTGGAAAAGGGAAATAGACACAACAGTAAAATTATGAAATTGATTCTGACCATTTATTATTCTATACATATGCTTTGCCAGAGTTCTTTAAGTCATGAAGGTAATTTTTTTTTAATATATCTTAAATCACAGGACATACTGGACTCTGATATTTATGACTATTTGGGGTTATGCTGCCACCTTCAGGTGAATAGACACCTCCCTTGCTCAGCTAAGCCTCAGTTTTTAGCTAGTGTCCTCAGTTGATGGGTGTCCCTCCCCGTGTCTCTTTAAAATGTTACCAAACCTGCAACCCGTAAAATCATTTTATATAACAGGAAAGCAGCTTGTTATACTCACTGGTGGAACCTAAGGGGTTAATCCTCTGCATTATGTAAAAAGGCTGTTGGGTCCTGTCTTCTATGATGCTCCCCTTCTTCTACTGTCTAAAAATCCATCTGCTGATAGTACAGAGCTTTATGAGCATTCTGCGCATGGGTCTCTTTAGTGTGTATTGCTAGAGAGGGGTTTTTTTTTTTTGTTTTTGTTTTTTGGGAGGGTGCATGTGATCAGCACAGGGCCAATCAGTATAGTCCAGACAGAGGGTCAGGGGTTATGCAGCCTCAAAGGACAGTCAGAGGAGAATTTAAACTCCTCCTACAAGCTTTAACCAGTCTCTGCTGGACACTGATAAAAGTCACAAGACTGCTCTAACTGTTGATGAGAAAATGTATTTAGTTTATATTTTCTAAAATAAATTGGCTTTTCCATGGTTCTGTGTAACTCGTAGAAACAGATATAGTGAATGCTGGGTCCTGGGTTTAGTACACATTAAGTATCCTTTCTCGGGACCCTTTTCCGTATAACCATGGGTTGTGGGTGCAGAGAGTTGGTTAGTGTCTGGATCGGCGTCTGTAATGCGTCTACCATCCCAAAGTGACGCGACCTGATACTTGGAACTCAGAATGTAGGAGTGGGGTGGGCCATGTATTGTCTGTTGTTCAGCACGGGGCACTTGCATGCTGTGGTCACATGAAGATACACAGTTTGTATCCAGTGAACCTCCCTGGGCATGGGGGCTTGTTACTGGTCCAGGGCAGATGATCCCCCTTGAGGGGAGCCGAAGATTTCCTTGTTGGGGTGCACTAGCTGTGTTTGGGTGAAGACGTGGCCTGCACCAAGGAACTGCTGAGTACCTCAGAGTGGTGGTGACAGCAGGGTGTAGTGCCACCAACATTTTTTTGCTTGTGGTTATGGGACAGTTTTATCCTGGGGGTAGACATACAGAGGATGGGATAAATCAAAAGGTACAATGTGGACATGTGCATAAATTGCAGGCGTCTGCGCGTTTGAGGACGCAGTTTTTTGCTGGACACAGGACATGTGCTCTACGAGATTACACAGCATGGAAATATGTACCTGGTTGTACGCACTGAAAGTCAGCCTGCTCAGTGACATTCTTGCTCCAGCTCTGTACAGCAAATATTGGGACATTGTCTACTGGGGTGACTGCAACATAAGCCAACACTCCTCTCAGCTGATTGAGTGTTTCCCTTTCGGTTCACAGGCCATTTTTAACCCTCAGCTAACCATGGCCTCCTGCAGGCAGAGAGATGTGGGGAGAAAAGCGGTGGGACCCCAAATCCTCACATAAGGTAGGAAAGGACCTCCTGCATAGTTTCACCCTGCAATGACTCCCCAAAGGGTCAGCTATTTCTGATCCCTGCCCTTATCTTTTATTCTACTGTTGAGGGGGACAAACCTCCACTTCCTTTTGTGTAAATGGAAGATTTTTCTGTAGCCATATCTGGGCTGCGTGAACAGCTTTTCCATGTTTTCTAAAGGACTTGGAAACTCCTGGGAAGCATATTTTGGGGGTGCTTTCCTTGCCTTGCTTCCCTTTTTGGGGGGAAATATAAAGGCATCAGAAAAACATTCCCTAAGAATAGGAAGAGATTGAAGCTTTTTGAGTCCTCCAGGAGGGATCTCGGGGTCTAAGGGTTGCTCAAACAACTGAAAGCTATAGTGGGCTTTTGGCAATGTGGTTCTAAAAAACCTTTAAAATTTAAAACTGCTGTTTGGAATCCTCTTCCCAAAAATCACTGCTTTTAGCCCATTTTCCCCAAAAAAACCCCAGGCCCCTTTTCAGTGTACCCTCACTTAAAATTTAAAGTGATGTATGTCGTTTGGGCTCACCCAGAAAAGGGTTTTTTTTCCCCACTGAAGCAATTTACCCCACCAGTACCCTATGGGGAGGATTTTAAAAAAGAGGGGACTCTCAGGCTGTTGACCTGGCAAATTGCCTATTTAAACAAAACCTGACTGTCACATTTAAAGGGTTTTAGTGACTCTGCGCCTGCAGTAGTTGCAGGGGGAAATTTTTCCCAAACCCCTTTAAAAAGCCCATTTGAGAAAAAAATCATGCAAGGCCCCAAATTAGCTAATATAAAAAATGGAAGGCAAAAAAACCCTGTCGGGGAAAAAGGGCCCCCCTGCTTTTTTCCCGTTGGGGAAATCCCTTTTGGCAGTAGTTTATACACTCCGATGCTTTTCCCCTGAACTCTACAGCTATTTTTCCAATTTGGGCCTTTGGGGGTTTGTTTTTTTTTGTCCCATTGATAAGGGGTGGTTCCCCCAGAAGTCGCGTTAACTTTTTTTTTGGTTGGAAACCTTTAAACCCTTTTTTTGTTTTTTTTCTGAAAACTTTAAAAAAAAGAATAAAAAAAAAAAACAGCAAGATTTAAATTACCATTATTCGGGTTTGCCCCAAATTTTTAAAGGGAAGGGGCTTTTTCACTGGAGAAAACCGAAAGTTGGGGCACATTTTAGTTTTTCCCTTTCCGCCCGGGGGGGCTTGGGGATGCCCACTGGCATTAAGAGACAGTTCCTGGCCTTTTCTTCTTTTTCAAAAGGCCTTTTTGCATCTCTTTTCCCCTATTAAAGCCTTTGGGAAAAGTAATTACATGGATTGTTCCTTTAAAAAAGCCCCTACCCTCCTATGGAACTGAATCTTAATTTTGCCCTGTTTTTCAGATTTTCTACCTACGAACGCTCTAAGAGTTTCCCTTATCAACCCCTAAGAAAAAGGGTTATTTTTTTAGTGTCCATTCCCCAGGGCTTGCAGGTTTTGGCGGAAATCTGTGCTTTTTCCTGCTTTCCTGCAAAAAACCCCTTTCTGGACTTCACCGGGATAAGGTTACTTTAAAAGGGCCCCAGTCCCTTTCTTCCCCAAAGGGGGTTTTCCCTTCCCCAATTGCCCTAAAAAAATAACTTTTTATTTGTCTTTTTTAATTTTTAATATCCTAAGCACCCCAAAAGAAAAAGGTGCTCAAGTTTTGGGATGTTTAAGCTTTTTAAAGTTTTATTTAAAAAGGGTACAGCTTTTTTTTTTCTTTTTTTTTTTAAAAAAAGTCCTAATTCACTTTTTCTTCCTAAAGGGGGCCCAGGCTGCTTTTTGAGGCACTTTTTCCCAAGGTGGATTCATCAGCTCTTTTCCCAAAAGACTTTTTTTAATCCCATGTGATCAAGAGAAAAAGGGTTTTTCCCCTTTTCCCCCATTTTAAGGCCCTTTTTCACCAAATGTCAGTGCTTCCTGCCCATTCAGTACCCAATTTTTTCTTTTCCCAAGTATGTAAACCGCAAACCTGCTCTTTTTTTTCAAAATGTTTACTAATTTTCTCCCCAGGTGTAAAAAATTCACCCCATCTGTAAACTCCATTTTTTTGGAGGGAAGTTCTTGCAGGTTTTTTTAAAAAGGGGAGTTCCCCCCAAATTTAAATTTTTTGGGTTTGGTTGTTTTGGGTTTTAAATTGCGGGTTTTAAATTTAAAAATACCCTTCTTAGTGTTCAAAAAATTTTTAAGTCAAATACCCTTTTTTAAGCTTTCCATATAGTCCAATAAAAAAACAATCAAAAAAAACAAAAAAAAGCCCAAAAATTAATTTCCCCAAAAACTCGCCATGTAAATCCATATGTCCGTATACCTCAAAAAAAAGAGAAAACTCAATGGCATTATCCTTTCCCTTAAATTTATCCCAAAATTCCCCAAAATTAAATTATAACCCAAAAAAAACCTTATAGGTCTCATGCAAAATGCATAAATCATGCAAAACTGGTTTACCGTGGGAAAACTGATAGTAAAAAAAACCTGGGATTTATAAAAATATTTCAGTGGGTCACTCAGTTTAACCAAATCTAATGTGGCTGAATTTCATACCCCTTTCCAAAAATAAGTAATAAGCCCCCCGCCTTTTTTATATCCAAGGGGTGGGGAAAAATACAGAATTTTTAGGCCCCTTTTTTGATAAATGTCAGGGAAAGGGCTTGCCATAATGGGGGGGACTCACCTGGGACAAGGGGTTTCATACCAGGGCTGGGGCCCGCGGGTGCTCTCAGCAATCAGAGACCAACCCGGGAGTCCCCCAAAACACCTGAACTGATTATGCCCGGTGAAATTTAAAAGGGGTGGCCCCGACCTGCAGTCGTTCCCTTTGGGGTGTGTTTTTCTATGGGCCCCTGTATTGTTACCTTCATTCCTGTTCCTGGGCCAAATGACTCGTTGCTGACCCTGCCTGGGTCCCGACCTCTGCTGACTTCCCCCTGTTTGGGTTCCCTGGCTTGTTACCCCGACCATTCTCTGCCTGACCCCCCCTGTAAACCCACCTGCCCGTTTGTTTTCTGTACCCGGCTCGTGACCTGAAATACTTTTCTGCCCGCTCCCCCGGGTTTCCCCACCTGCCCGAATTGTTATTGACCCAGGCCCCGCCCCGACAAAGCTTGCATTGTATGTATTGTTATCTGTGGGGGGTTTTGGTTTGGTTCGTTTGCAAATGGTGTTTTAAAGTTTTTTAATTTTCACTGCGTTTTTATTGTTAGTATTAATAAATTATATTGTTTTTTTAACAATCTGAAGCCTGCGTTTCCCCCGGTCAGTCACATACCTCTGGGCATTTCCCCCCTTAGCCCTGACTTACACCAAGGCCACTCCTGACCAGAAGTGGGCTGCACAGGGAAAACCCCTTGGCTTTTTGCGGGGAAGGAAAAGGGCTTTAAAGAGGTTGTGTAATTTTTCGCGCTGGGTTTTTGAAGACAGAGAATAATGCTTATCAGACTCTGAGGGATTTTCCCAGGGGTTTAACTGCTAGAATGTATATGGGTTTGCTCATGTTTTTTAGTAAGATCAGGCCCCGGAAATTCTCTGAGGTGCAACCTTTTTAAATTTAGGGTTTGGGGCAGATTTTTGGGTTCATCTGGTACCCCAACCCGGGAAAACCGGGAAAGACTTTTTTCCACCCTTTTGTTCAACCCCGGGAAAGTTTCCCTTGGGTTTGGGGGAATTTGAGATGATGTGGATTGCTTCTTGGAGCCCTTAGCCACATGTTTTACAACAGGGAATTTAAGGGTTTTTATAAACGCAGTGGGAGGTTTTGACCAGACAGGCCCTTTTTGTAAGCTGACTTTTTTTCAAAAACCCCCCTGCAGACATGGGCCCGACTTGTTTGCAAACCCCGCCTCAGTCAGCATTTCAACGTCATTCCTCTGCTCAAAGGCACTCTTCCTACATCCCCGGGCAAACAACCCCCCAGTGAAAGGCCCGTATACCTTTTGCTAACTTTCCAAAAAATACCCAAATTTCCCCTGCTCCCACCTCCGCAACCTATCCCTTTTTTTAAACCCTGTTAAAAAAAAGCCTCTGTAGCAACCCCTCCCTCCTCTGTTCCATCTTTCCGCTCTTCTCTGTCCTCCCGCTGCTCCATTCGGTTTTTTTTCAGACCTCGTTTACTTGCAGGGCTCCCCGTAGTTAAAACCAAAAAAAGCCCAAAAATTCTTTTCCCAAACCCGTACCATCCAGCCAGTTTTTCCCAAACCGATGAGGGCCCGCCCTCTAAAAAACCTGCCTTCCATGGTTCCAAACCTGGGGGCCTCGGCCCCCCCCCCGCAACTTCAGCCTGATGTCTCTACCCCGCCTGATGTCTGTACCCAAACCTTATGAACAAACCAAACCTGATGATCCTATCACGCTTTATGACCCAGTGCCCCTGCATACCCTGGTGACCCGAAGCCCGCTGTCCGGGGCCAACGATCCCAAACCAGATACCCCCCCCCCGCGGGCCCGATCCAGACGATCCGGGGAAACCCGATGACCCGGTTTCCTGCCCGTCATGCCCGGTGACCCCCATGCCGCTTTTCGAGCCAGACGATCCAATTCTTGATGACCCAGTGGCCCCCCCTGTCATGCCTGGAGGCCCATGCCGCTGTCGAGCCAAACATCCACGCCAGATGACGCGGTGCCCCCCTGGCGAGCCCAAAAAAGACCTGATGCCCCGGTGACCCAGGCCCCCCCTTCATCGCTGGTGACCCCGAAGGGCCCCTGGGCAGCCCGAACCCAAACCAAATTTCCTTTATGAACCCCTGCCCCTGTCCCCCCCTGGGGGAAACCCCCGCCCGCTGTCCCAGCCAGACAATCCAATGGGCCCGATGACCCAGTGCCTGCGGTTTATGGGCCCGGTGACCCCCCTGCCCGGGTGTCCCCAGGGCCCGGGCATCCGGTACCTGAAAACCCGGTTTCCCGCTGTCGGCCAATTGGGCTCAAGGGCCCCCTGGCGGCCCGGGGACTCTGTGCCCAAAGCCTTGCCAGAAAGACGCGTTTTCCCGGTTTTTTTTTCGGGGCCAAATGACCTGAAAAGCCTGGGGACCCAAGCCCGCCCGGGCCCGGGCCCGACGATCCAATGTCTGACCCAGTGCCCCCCGGGGGCCCTGCCCGTTGACTCGGAACCCACTTTTCGTGCCTGGGGACTCGGTTGGGCCCCCTGCCTTGCCCAAAAGACCGGTGCCCCCCTGGCGACCAAAAAACCTGATTTCCCCGGTGACCCATTTCCCGCTGTCTGCCTGATGGCCCGGGCCCCCGCCGCTTTCCCCCGGGGCCCGGGGCCTGCCGCCCCCCCTTGGGGGGCCCCGCGCCCGCCCTCCGCCCCCGTTTGGGGGCCCCATGCTGGTTTGCCCCGCCCGGGGGGCCCGAAAGCCTGTCCTCCGCCCCCGGGGAAACCCCATGCCTGTCCCCCGCCCAGGGCCCCCCATGCCCTGCCGCCCCTCCTGGGGGGCCCGCACCCGCCGCTCCCCCTGGGGGCCCCCCGCCCACCCCCTCCTTTCCCGGGGGCCCGGCGCCCGCCGGGTCCCCCCTGGGGGCCCCGCTTTTCCGGCCTTTGGGGGCCCGGGGCCGCCGCCCCCGCCTTTGGGGGCCCGGGGCCCCCGCTGCTCCGCCGGGGATCCAGTTTTCCAGCCCGATGTGCCCTCCCGCCCCCGGGGGTCCCCCCCCCTTGGCCTCGCTCGGAGTCCCCCCCCCATTTTGGGGCCCCTGCCCGGGGGTCCAGCCCGATTGCCGCTGCCCAGGGCCAGCCCGAGTGCCCGCCGCCCGGAATCCACCCGATGTGCCCCCCCGCCCGAGTCCAGCCCGATTTTCCGCTGCCCGGGGGTCCCCCCCGATGTGCCGCTGCCCGGAGTCCCGCCCCATGTGCCGCGGGCCCCCAGTCCTGCCCGATGTGCCAGTCTTTGATAACCTGCCCTTAAACCCCCAAAACCCCGGGGGGTGGAAAAATTTTGCCAGGGTTAGAAATGTTTTGGGGCGCCCAGGCCGCTCCTTTTAGGGGGGGGACTGCAAGGGAAAGGGCTTGCCAGTAATGGTGGGGCTCACCTGCCTTGTGGGCTGGGAGAAACCAAAGGGGTGGGCCCGCGGGTGCCTCAGCAATCAGGGGACTCCCAAACCCCGCAGTCAGCCAAACACCTGAAGCTGATTATGCAGGGTTTTAAGGGATGGCCCCGGGCCTGCAGTTCTGTGCCGGGGGGTGTGTTTTTTTTAATGGGCCCCGTATCTTTTTTACCTGCATTCCTGCCTTTCCGCCCCACTGACTCGTTCGACCCTGCCCGACCTGACCCTGCTGACTTCTCCTTTTTGAAACCCTGGGTTGTGAAACCCCCACCATTCTCCCGCCTGACCCCCTGTACCTACCGCCCGTTTGTTGCTGAAACCCCGGGTCTGACCTGACTAAATCTTCCCGCCCGCTCCCCTGTTCCAAACCTGCCCATTTTTTTGACCCCGGCCTCCCCGACTACGCTTGCATTGTATTAAATTTTTTACTGTGGGTGGTTTTTTTTTTGGTTTTGTTTGCACCCTTTTTTTAAAGTTTAGTATTTCACCCGCGTTTGTATTGTTAGTATTAATAAATTTTATTGTTTTATAACAAAATTGAAGCCTGCTTTTTCCCCGCATCAGTTTTACATACCAAGGTCCCTACCCGGGCCCGGACAGATACCCTTCCCGATCCCCCAATACTCCTATCGATAACCTTTCCCGTTTTCCTTTTTAAAACCCCCAGTGCAACCATTCAAAGAGAAAAGGAATTCGTATACTGTAGATGTAAAAAAAAAAAAAATAACTCATGCTTTTTTAATTTAAAGCTTTCATAAAAAGCCACAAATCAAAGGGATAAAAGATCCCATGATCCACCTTGCAGCAATTCCAGGGAAACCCCAAACCCCTTTCCCCACAGTTTTAAAAAAGGCGACCCACTAAATTCCGGTTTTTTCTGTAGCATCCAACTCCTTTCCCTTTACGCGTTTTCGTCACTTCCTTTTACATTCCCCCCATAAGGGGGGGGTGCATTGGAGAGGCGGCCGCCCCTATATCTTTTTTTTGGACTAATTGGGGGGTCCTTCCCCCCCCATTTTTTCTTTAAAGGAAACGATTTCCAAACGAAAACCCAGTTTTCCCCAAATATATTCCTTACTAAAGCCCACTCCATGTACAACCCAAAATTTTTTTTTTTTTTTTTTTTTTTTTTTTTTTTTTACTGTATTTTTTTCGATGTTTTTTTTTTAATTTTTATTTTTTTTTTTTAATTATATTAAATACATAAATTATAAAAATAAAAAAATATAAAAATAAATATATTATTTATTATTTTTTACTTTATTTTATTTTTTTTATTCTACCATTCGAGTATATATTCTAATATTTATTTTTAATTATTAAAATAAAAAATAATAAAATAAATAAAAAAAATGAACAAAAAAAAATTATAAAAAAAAAAATATATAATTATTATATAAAAAATTTTTTTTAATGACCTTTTATTTAAAAGAAAAAAAAAAAAAAAAAATAAATATAAATTTTTATTAAAATTTAATAATAAATATAATAATAATAAATTATTAAAGATGATATTTTAATATTATTAATAATAGTATTAGAATTATAAATTATTACAATTTAGGTATTAAATTTAAATTTTATAATTATTATATATTATAATTGATTAATTTATTCGTATTTATTGTATTATTAGGATTAGTAATTTTTTATTTAATTATTTTATTTCAATATTTTATTTATTTATAAATATTTTAAAAAGTTATTATTAAAAAATTTTTTTTTTTTTTTATTTTTAAATTTATTAAAGGGTTTTTATTTGGAAGGGTAAAGAAAAGCGGTTCTCAACCTGTGGGTCGGGAACCCCCTTTTTGGGGCGAACGACCATTCACAGGGCGCCTAAGACCATCGAAAACACATATTTCCGAAGGCCCTTTGGGAAACCAACACCGCTCCACGCCCTTTTTCCCAGGTGGGGGGCCCGGGAAAGACATGCCGCCCCCGGCATCTGGCCACACCCCCCCCGGGATAAAAACCTCGCCGGTGTGATTGGCCCCCCAGAACTGTACTCAGGAGAGGGGGCCCCAGGCCCGGGCCAAACACCCGAGGAGGTGGAGCTTGGAGAGGAGGGGCCGAGGGGGCACCGCGAAGAACGACGAGTTTAAGAGGAGCGATCGGCCGGAAAAAGGAAGACAGCTGACCCGGGAAGTGTCTTTTACCATGGGAGAGGGAGGGGGGGCGAGCAAGCCCAGGCTTGGGGCAGGGGGCAGCAAGTTTAAATAACATTTTTTGTCAGTGGGGGGAATATGCCCAATCAATTTGGGGTCACTAATACCAATGATGGGGGACTAATTTCCCCCCAAATTTACACCAAAGATGGGGGACTATTCCCCCCCCCACTGACAAACCCAACGAAGAGGGACGATCCCTCCCCCAAATGACAAACCCAAAGATGGGGCCGATTCCTCCCCCCACTGACACCAACGAGGGGCACATTCCTCCCCCCCCACTTTTCCCCCAAAAGGTGGGGGAAAAGATTCCTCCCCCCACTGACACCAAAAAGATGGGGGCACTATTCCCCCCGCCCACTGAAAACCAACGAGGGGCCAAACCCCCCCCGATACCAACGATGGGGGACTAAATTTCCCCCCACTGAAAACCAACGTGGGGGACTATTTCCCCCCCTGCACCAACGATGGGGCACTAATTTCCTTTCCCCTGACAATCAATGTTTGGGGGACTAAATTTCCCCCCCCTAACACAATGTTGGGGGACTATTCCCCCCCCGATCCCCAAAGTTGGGGCACTATTCCTCCCAACCCACCACAAAAGATGGGGGACTATTCCCCCCAAATGACACCAATTTATGGGGGAAACCCATTTCCCCCCACTGGGACCAAAAGATGGGGCACTATTTTCCCCCCACTGATACCAATGATTTGGGGGGAAATATTCCCCCCCAAATGACACCTATATGGGGCCCCCTTTTTTCCTCCCCACTGACACCCCAAAGATTTGGGGGACTAAACCTCCCCCTGATACCAAAGAAGGGGCACTATTTCCCCCCCTGATACCAAGTTGGGGCACTATTCCCCCACTGACAAACCCCCTAAAGGGGCACTATTTTCCCCCCACGATACCAATGATGGGGCACTTTTTCCCCCCCCCCTGACACCCCAAAATTGGGGCAAATATTTCCCCCCACTGATACCCAGTGATGGGGCACTTTTTCCCCCCCACTGACACCAGTGAA
>CATNWA010003168.1:0-19457 GCA_951230385.1 Staurois parvus
AAAACCCAAAATTTGGGGGATAGTTTTCGTGGACGATAAAACAAAATTAAACTTTTGGGCCCATGGATCAACGCTATTTTGGGGGAGAAGAACAAGGCCTATGTGAAAAAACCCCCCTTCCTACGTAAGCAGGGTGGAGGGTCAATCTGTTTTGGGGCTTTTTTGCTTCTGCAGGTCAGGAAGCTTCAGCGTTTGCAAGGGTACCATAAATTCTTTTCAGAAACCAAGGAGATATTGGGGGAAAAAGTGATGCAGCCCCTCACACAAACCTGGGGCTTGGAAAAAACTTGGACCTTTAAACGGGACATGATCCCAAAAACCTCCAATTCCACTAGAGCAGGGTTTGCAGAGGAAAGGCGGGAACTTTTTGGGAGTGGCCACGCAGTCACCAGACTTAAATCCTTTGGAACCTCGGGGTGGGATTTAAAGAAAGAGTTGCAGTGCCAACCCTAAGAATTGACTGAACTGGACCTTTTTGCCCATGAAAAAGGGGAAAGAAATGCTGTGAGCACAGAAAAGACATTTGTGGTTATTTCATTATAACTGTTATGTTATATTTGTCTGACCTACAAGTTGCCTCTTTAAAAATGTAAATGTAAGCAAGATGACTGAATGATCAAAAGCAATGTCAAACTGTGCCAAGAACACTCAATTTCAGTGGGGGATTGAATAATTTTGGTCCACAACTGTACATTCTGCATATGCTAACTTGAGGACTAATCTAACAAATAATTTGATAAAAGGATGTGAAATTAAAAACAGGTTAGTGTCCCTTTAAAACAATTATGTAAAACACTCTGGACATTAGCTATTTCACAATACAATTTTAAGTTGATTTGATGGTCTGACTGTATTAAAGCTGCTCATTAGGGAATTTCATATCATATTAATGAAAGAAATGTTGGATTAGCACTTTAATACAGTTAAAGGATTACCGATGACAGCAGCCACAGTCAGGATTATAGGATTGAAAGGAGGAGATTAGGTCTGGGGAGTGGAAAGGAAGTTTTTTTTAAATGAAAAAACATGGTTTCTCATTACATCTCTGTGTAAATGATAGACATTTTAATTAGATTACTATAGATATGGGTTATACATCAAACACACAATGTAAGCTTAGCAGAAAAGCATTTTACAAGTGTGTTTTGATATTAAAGTAACATTGTTTTGTTTGATCTCAATAAAGGTCAAGACAATTATAAATTTACAGTAAATGTCTAAAATGTAACCATGTTCTCATACAGATTTTAGATTTAAAATTGTAACTTGTAATACCTAGCTTAGATAAAATCAGATATTATTAAACAGGATTAAGGTAAACAATCCATAAATACATATAAATTAAATGGATGGGTACTCATCACAGAAAGATAAATTGTAATGATGTAGATAGCTCTGCAGCAGGAGTTCAAAGTAAAACAAGATCAGAGAAAAATCCTGACCCGTTTCTTGCTGACACAAGCACCTCCTCAGGGACAACAGCGCATGACACAATGCTATCATAAAACTAGTGTGTCATGTCACAGAGAGTGGTCTGCAACACAATGGTACAATATAATAGAAAGAAAAGTTTAATGTTAAAGAACTTGGACTGAGGGGAATATAAAAGCAATCACTGATTACTTCCCTTCATGATATACAGTATGATAGTCACTTGTTAGTCATCTTGATCCAATCATTTCAAAAATTATGACTGAGAACAAACATGTAGCTCTGGCTTCACTTTGACTTTATGTGATGGAAATTTGTCTAAGACTATAGCTCAAAGTGTCTTTGACAGTGGAAGCCAGGCACTCACATAATCAGAAGGAATATGAGAAAATAGAAAATAAAAAATATGCAAAATACATGTGCACAAGGTGTCAATGAATTAAAGTGTTTGTTCACCAATGCCAGAAGTCTGCCAAGCAAAATAGGTCAGTTGGAAGTTTTGGTGCAAGAACAGAACTATGATTTAATTGGTATTGCTGAATCTTGGCTTCATTCTTCACATAACTGGGCCATTAATATTCCTGGCTATGTTCTCTTTTGGAGTGACTGGGTAAATAGGAAAGGTGGTGGTGTCTGTCTTTATGTGAGAAGTGATCTCAGTGCCAAAACCTTTAAGGACAAAAGAAAATTGGAATCTGTTCGAAAAGGTATTGGGAACACAAGGTGATGGGAAGCACGGGATTACTAAAGTTTACAAAATACTCACTGAATTAGACACAAACACAAAGCCAACATATATAACAAAATGGGAAATGGATATGGGAGTTGTGATAGATGAGGAAAAGCAGAGGAGAATGTATAGATTAATTCACGAGAACGTCTCTATGAGAGAAGTAGAGATGAACTATAAGTGTTTGACAAGATGGCACATCACACCAAATGTAGAAAATAAGATATGTGGGCAGAGTTCACCACTGTGTTGGAGGGGATGTGGAGAGGTAGGCACTATATACCATATATGGTGGGGATGCCCTAAAATCCAGATATTCTGGAAAACAGTAATCCACTTGATAGGAAAATTGACAGAAATAGATATAGAGCTAGATCCAGAAGCATGTATTTTGCATAACATGGATATAACAGTAAATAAATATAAAAAATCAGGGATATGGTACTATATTAAATGCTGCAAAAGCTCTGATACCCAAGTTCTGGCGGCAAACAGAGATACCGAAGGAAGAGGACTGGATTGAAAGAGTTGAGCAGATCAAAAAGATGGAAAGGTTGTATCATATCCAAGAAGATAGGATGGAGGCCTATTATGGGAAATGGGAGAACTGGGAAAAAGCCAGATTATATAGGAAGTATAGGAAAGAATATAAAGATAACAACAGAAAAACTTCACTTGCTGATGTAAGAAGATGCAGAGAAAAGGTAGGATAGGCAGAGGGGATTTTTTGGGTGGGGGGCGGTGCTGGGAGGGAAATGTTGTATAGAGTAATATAAAGTAGAAATGTTGGATATTATAATATTATAGAATATATTTCTATATATATATATATATATATATCTACATTGTGTTGATGAAATGTATTTAAAATGGAAAAATGAATAAATATTTAAATTATAAAAGAGAAGTGATCTCAGAGCGAGTGTGAAATGAGGCTGAAGCATTATGGGTGGAACTGCACATGGGGGTGCGTACTACAAAGGTAATCATTGGAGTTTGTCATAGGCCTCCAAGTGGTTGGCTCTGAGGAAGAGGTTGTGTCCTCGAAACGTGTTAGCCAGTTTGTCATCCAGGGTTCCATCGTGTGGACTCAGATGTTGTTTGGATCCTACATCTTGTTCAGTTTGACATGCCTGTGTTTTTATATCTATTGTGAGTATGATACTTACTTTGTTCTTCAATAAATCTTTAAACGATAATGCACTAGGTCGGTGCGCCCTTTTTCTGTTTCTCTATTTGCATCTAATCTCAAACCATGCAGAGCCTATTATGAATGTCCATATAAAAGAACATCTGGGTAGCAATGACCATAACATGATTTCATTTATTGTTAGCTGTAAACAGCAAGCACATACGGGAATAATAAAAATGCTCAATTTTAAGAGAGCTAATTTTCCAAGGCTGAGAGCTACTCTCCAAGGCTTAGACTGGGAGGGAATATTGGCATCAATGAACACAACACAGAAATGGGAGTTCTTAAAAAAGACTGTATGTGAACACACTGCAAAATATATTCCCATGGGCAACAAGTTTAAAAGGCTAAAAATCAACCCTATGTCGCTTACGGCCAAAGTTAAAAAAAACTATAGATAATAAGAAAAGAGCTTTTATTAAATATAAAAATGAAGGAACGCTATCATCGTTTAAACATTACAAAGAATATAACAGAATTTGGAAAAAGGAAATAAAGGCCGCAAAAATTGAAAACAAACGACAGATTGCAAAAGATAGCAGGACCAACCCACAAAAATTCTTCAAATATATTAATAGTAAAAAGGTCCGGTCCGAGCATGTAGGCCCTTTAAAAAATAATCTAGAGTGGGTGACTGGGGACAAAGAGAAGGCAAATTTATTAGCTCTGTGTATACAAAGGAGCATGGGGGACCTCTTGTCCATAATGGGCATGGTATTGACACAGCTTCAGATGATCCACATTGGTTCAAAATTGATATGATCCAAAAATATTTAGACAGAATAAAGGTGAATAAAGCACCTGGACCGGATGGCATACACCCATAGGTCCTTAAAGAATTGAGCTCTGTCATTTCAAAGCCATTGTTTCTAATTTTTAGGGACTCTTTAATGACTGGCATAGTACCACTGGATTGGCGTAAGACCAATGTGGTGCCAATATTTAAAAAGGGGTCAAAATCTTTACCAAGTAATTATAGACCTGTTAGTTTAACTTCTATAGTTGGGAAGATACTGGAGAGTTTAATAAAAGACCACAAAGATGAGTTCTTGCTGGAAAATAATATTCTAAGCAACATACAACATGGATTCATGAAAGACAGACAGAAGATGTCAAACAAATCTGATTTCTTTTTATGAGGAGGTGAGCAAAACCTTAGACAGGGGATGGCGGTGGACGTGGTATACTTGGATTTTGCTAAAGCGTTTGACACAGTTCCCCACACATGGCTAATGTGTAAGGTAAAGTCTATAGTCTATAGGCTTGGAAAAATCCCTATGTAAATGGATAGAAAACTGGCTAAAAGAGAGAGTAGTGATTAATGAGTCATACTCTGAATGGAAAAAAAATGGTGCTGCGCTACCTCAAACAGGGCCAGCAAAGGCCTATAATATATAAATATATATGGCTCCTACAGACTCCACCGTCTGGGATATATAAAAAAACATCTAATATGAACAATTTCATGTAATAATGTGCAAAATAAATGGAAAATAACATTTTAAGCAACAGACAGCATGGATTCATGAAAGACAGAAGTTGTCAAACAAATCTGATTTCTTTTTATGAGGAGGGGAGCAAAACCTTGAATAGATGTGTGGCGGTGGACGTGGTATACTTGGATATTGCAAAAACGTTTGTCACAGTTCCCCACACACAGCTAATGTGTAAGGTAAACTCTACGGGCTTGGAAAAATCTGTATGTAAATGGATAGAAAACTGGCTAAAAGAGAGTAGTGGTTAATGATTCATACTCTGAATGGTCTAGGGTTGTCAGTGACGTACCCCAAGGTTCAGTGTTGAGACCCTTACTTTTTAATATATTTTAAATGATATAGGGTCAGGGATTAAAAACCCCATATCAGCCTTTGCAGATGACACCAAGCTGTGCAGTGGAATAATGTCCTTACAGGATGTCTCCAACTTGCAAGCCGACCTTAATGCATTGTTTAATTGGCCAGCTATGTGGCAAATGAGGTTTAATGTTGATAAATGTAAGGTTATGCACTTGTTGGCTAAGAATATGCATGCATCATACATACTAGGGGGAGTACAACTGGGGGAATAAATGATGTAGAATGTTCTGGGAGTTCCGGTAGATCACAAGCTTAATAATGGCATGCAATGCCAAGTTGCGGTTTCTAAAGCAAGCAAAATCTTCTCTTGTATTAAAAGAGGTATAGACTCCAGAGAGAGAGAGATAATTTTACCGCTGTACAAATTATTAGTAAGACATCATCTGGAATATGCAGTTCAGATTTGGGCACCAATTCACAAAAAGAACATTGGGGAACTGGAGAAAGTACAGAGAAGGGCAACCAAAACTGATATGTCATGGAGGAGCTCAGCTATGAGGGACGATTTGAGGAACTGAATTTATTCTCTCTTGAGAAGAGGAGATTAAGGGGGGATATGATCAACATGTATAAATACATCAGTGGTTCATATAGTGAACTCGGTGTAGAGTTATTCACCCTGAGGTCATCACAGAGGACAAGGGGGCACTCTTTACATCTGGAGGAATAGAAATGTAATCTCAAATAGACTCTCTGAAGAGTTGGTTCTGGCCAGCTCAGTGGATTGCTTTAAAAAAGTCCTGGAGTCTTTCTTGGATACACAGAATATAACTGGTTACTAACATTTATAGGTAAAGTTGATCCAGGGAATATCCAATTACCTCTCAAGGGATCAGGAAGGAATTTTTTCCCCTGCAGGAGCAAATTGGATCATGCTATGCTGGGTTTTTTGCCTTCCTCTGGTTCAACTGTGGGTGAAGGATTATAACTTTTTTTTTTTAATGATTCAACTGGATGGACTTTTGTCTTTTTTCAGCCAGACTAATATCTAACCATGTAACTATGAATGGCAACCCCATATTCTCTCAAAATTTTAAATTACAGAAAAAACTTAATTATGCCAAATTAATACAACTAAAACATGTACAAATGCATAATATGAATAATATACAAATAATTAAAATATGTTGATAAAAACTATATCAATATTATAATGTGCACACTCATACTCCTCTGAATCTGTGAAAAAGTATTATGATTTGCTGCACATATATCTCCATGCCCTCAATCAAAATCTACTGGAAAGTCTGGATCCTGGCATGCTTCTGCCTTCTGTGCACAGCCCTGTTAAGCCCATGTCACTAATGACCCTGGTGGAAACAAGCCAAGGACAGGAATGCTAAGAGGGCATTAAAAACCTTCAGTTTCTGCTATGGCACTATTCCTTTGCTGGCCGAACCTGCGAGCCAATGAGACAGCAGGGTATTGCTCCATTGCTGTTCCCTAAATGGTAAGTAATACTCTGCAGCATTGTGGATAGAAAGGGAATGAGATTGTAGGAGAAGATATGCAGTCTCTTTAACAACCCTTTTGCTGGTCATCATCAATAGAGATGAGCGAATCGAAGTAGGCGAAGTGGAATTCGTTTAGAATATTGGAAAATTTTCACGCCGAATCCGAAAAAATAGCCTACTTCGGACGCGCGAATCGAATTTTTTCCTAAAATGGCGGCGGACATGTGCGGCGACGGAGCGGGGATGTCTGGGAAGGCGCGCAGACAAGGCGCGCTAACCCATAATGCATTCCTTAATGACATGTGATCGCATTAGCCAATCAGCAGCCAGCCAGCCAGCACTGTGTAATGGTCGAGCTATAAATGGTGGCCATTTTAGAATTCTTCATTTGCCTCCAGTCATTCAAGAGAGGCAGACCGCTCTGTATTAGGGACAGAGTTAGGGCCACAGAAACGTTACTTGGGGACAGAGAAACGTTACTTAGGGACAGAGAAACGTTACTTAGGGACAGAGAAACGTTACTTAGGGACAGAGAAACGTTACTTAGGGACAGAGAAACATTACTCAGGGACACAGAATTGTTAGTGAGAGCCACAGAATCGTTACTTAGGGCCACAGAAACGCTAGTTAGGGCCACAGAATTGTTACTCAGGGACAGACAGAATTGTTACTGAGGGCCACAGAATTGTTACTTAGGGCCACAGAAACGTTACTCAGGGCCACAGAATTGTTACTGAGGGCCACAGAACTGTTACTTAGGGCCACAGAAACGTTAGTTAGGGCCACAGAATTGTTTACTCAGGGACAGACACAGAATTGTTACTGAGGGCCACAGAATTGTTACTTAGGGCCACAGAAACGTTACTCAGGGACACAGAATTGTTACTGAGGGCCACAGAACTGTTACTTAGGGCCACAGAAACGTTAGTTAGGGCCACAGAATTGTTACTCAGGGACAGACACAGAATTGTTACTGAGGGACACAGAATTGTTACTGAGGGCCACAGAACTGTTACTTAGGGCCACAGAAATTGTTACTGAGGGCCACAGAACCGTTACTTAGGGCCACAGAATTGTTACTCAGGGACAGACACAGAATTGGTTACTCAGGGACACAGAATTGTTACTGAGGGCCACAGAACCGTTACTTAGGGCCACAGAATTGTTACTCAGGGACACAGAATTGTTAATGAGGGCCACAGAACGTTACTTAGGGCCACAGAATTGTTACTCAGGGACAGACACAGAATTGTTACTCAGGGACACAGAATTGTTACTGAGGGCCACAGAACCGTTACTTAGGGCCACAGAATTGTTACTCAGGGACAGACACAGAATTGTTACTCAGGGCCACAGAATTGTTACTTAGGGCCACAGAAACGTTACTCAGGGACACAGAATTGTTACTGAGGGCCACAGAACTGTTACTTAGGGCCACAGAAACGTTAGTTAGGGCCACAGAATTGTTACTCAGGGACAGACACAGAATTGTTACTGAGGGCCACAGAACTGTTACTTAGGGCCACAGAATTGTTACTCAGGGACACAGAATTGTTACTGAGGGCCACAGAACCGTTACTTAGGGCCACAGAATTTGTTACTCAGGGACAGACACAGAATTGTTACTCAGGGACACAGAATTGTTACTGAGGGCCACAGAACCGTTACTTAGGGCCACAGAATTGTTACTGAGGGACACAGAATTGTTACTGAGGGCCACAGAACCGTTACTTAGGGCCACAGAATTGTTACTCAGGGACAGACACAGAATTGTTACTCAGGGACACAGAATTGTTACTTAGGGCCACAGAAACGTTACTCAGGGACACAGAATTGTTATGAGGGCCACAGAACAGTTACTTAGGGCCACAGAATTGTTACTCAGGGACAGACACAGAATTGTTACTGAGGGACACAGAATTGTTACTGAGGGCCACAGAACCGTTACTTAGGGCCACAGAATTGTTACTCAGGACAGACACAGAATTGTTACTCAGGGACAAAGAATTGTTACTGAGGGCCACAGAACCGTTACTTAGGGCCACAGAAACATTACTCAGGGACACAGAATTGTTACTGAGGGCCACAGAACCGTTACTTAGGGCCAGAATTGTTACTCAGGGACACAGAATTGTTACTGAGGGCCACAGAACCGTTACTTAGGGCCACAGAATTGTTACTCAGGGACAGACACAGAATTGTTACTCAGGGACACAGAATTGTTACTGAGGGCCACAGAACCGTTACTTAGGGCCACAGAAACGTTACTCAGGGACACAGAATTGTTAGGGCCACAGAACCGTTACTTAGGGCCACAGAATTGTTACTCAGGGACAGACACAGAATTGTTACTGAGGGCCACAGAATTGTTACTTAGGGCCACAGAAACGTTACTCAGGGACACAGAATTGTTACTGAGGGCCACAGAACCGTTACTTAGGGCCACAGAATTGTTACTCAGGGACAGACACAGAATTGTTACTGAGGGACACAGAATTGTTACTGAGGGCCACAGAACCGTTACTTAGGGCCACAGAATTGTTACTCAGGACAGACACAGAATTGTTACTCAGGGACACAGAATTGTTACTGAGGGGCCACAGAACCGTTACTTAGGGCCACAGAATTGTTTCTCAGGGACAGACACAGAATTTTACTCAGGGACAGACACAGAATTGTTACTCAGGGACACAGAATTGTTACTGAGGGACAGACACAGAATTGTTACTCAGGGACAGACAGAATTGTTACTGAGGGCCACAGAACCGTTACTCAGGGACACAGAATTGTTACTCAGGGACAGACACAGAATTGTTACTCAGGGACAGACACAGAATTGTTACTGAGGGACACAGAATTGTTACTGAGGGACACAGAATTGTTACTGAGGGACACAGAATTGTTACTGAGGGACACAGAATTGTTACTGAGGGACACAGAATTGTTACTGAGGGACACAGAATTGTTACTGAGGGCCACAGAAACTGTTACTTAGGGCCACAGAAACGTTACTCAGGGACACAGAATTGTTACTCAGGGACACAGAATCATTTAATTAAAGAGTATGTCAGACAACATGCAGAGGAGTGGCAGAGGAGGCAATGTTTTAGGAGCGAGCAGACGTGGCAGCAGAGGAAGGGGTCGAGGCAGCACTATTCGCAGCCAGAGGCTAGTGCTCCCGGTGTCATCCAGTACAGTGAGGAAGAGCTAACAGAGGGCGGTCAGGAACGGGGGGGAGACATCCGCCTCTTCAGCAGCCAGGCGAAGAAGTAGTGGCGAGGAGAGTGGCTCGGTAGCCGGTCTAGAGACAGGTCTGTCTCCTGACCCACACGCAGCCGAGGGGGCTAGTAGTGAGGCGGAGACCCTAATTGATGATGATGAGGCTGATCGCACTTGGCAGCCTCGTCGTCATCAGGCTATGCTTCCGCATCATCAGGAGAAGAGGGTGGCAGCTTGGCAGCGAGCAAAACAGTCGGTGGGTTGTCTCCATCGCCACACTCTGCCATGTGCCACTTTCAGGTCTCCTCACACACTGCTGGTGTGTTCCATTTTTTTTGTCATAGGGTGCTGGCAGATTACGGGCCTCCCATAGCTGCTGCCAGGCCCCTAATCTGCCATGGGCCCCTATACCGCCTCCTCATGCTGCTGCCAAGTCCAGAGTCTCTCATGGGTCCCTGTACGGCCTCCCATTGCTGCTGTCTCCATCGCCACACTCTGCCATGTGCCACTTTCAGGTCTCCTCACACACTGCTGGTGTGTTCCATTTTTTGTCATAGGGTGCTGGCAGATTACGGGCCTCCCATAGCTGCTGCCAGGCCCCTAATCTGCCATGGGCCCCTATACCGCCTCCTCATGCTGCTGCCAGGTCCACAGTGTCTCATGCCATGTGCCACTTTCAGGTCTCCTCACACTGCTGGTGTGTTCAATTTTTTGACATAGGGTGCTGGCAGATTACGGGCCTCCCATAGCTGCTGCCAGGCCCCTAATCTGCCATGGGCCCCTATACCGCCTCCTCATGCTGCTGCCAAGTCCAGAGTCTCTCTCATGGGTCCCTGTACGGCCTCCCATTGCTGCTGTCTCCATCGCCACACTCTGCCATGTGCCACTTTCAGGTCTCCTCACACTGTTGGTGTGTTCCATTTTTTGTCATAGGGTGCTGGCAGATTACGGGCCTCTCATAGCTGCTGCCAGGCCCCTAATCTGCCATGGGCCCCTATACCGCCTCCTCATGCTGCTGCCAGGTCCACAGTGTCTCATGCCATGTGCCACTTTCAGGTCTTCTCACACTGCTGGTGTGTTCAATTTTTTGACATAGGGTGCTGGCAGATTACGGGCCTCCCATAGCTGCTGCCAGGCCTGTAATCTGCCATGGGCCCCTGTACCGCCTCTTCATGCTGCTGCCAGGTCCAGAGTGTCTCATGGGTCCCTGTACGGCCTCCCATTGCTGCTGTCTCCATCGCCACACTCTGCCATGTGCCACTTTCAGGTCTCCTCACACTGCTGGTGGTTTCCATTTTTGTCATAGGGTGCTGTATGGCCTCCCATTGCTGCTGCCTCCACCGCCACACTGTGGCTCCACACTCTGGTTTTGGCCCGTGACTGCCCAAATGAGTGAAGTGTGCGGTGATTCTAAGATCGACGGCACTCATCTGTATGTCATACTGACTGACAGTATTATTTCTCTTCCCCAGCAGACTCCAAGGGCATTTAAATTAAAGGTACAGTGTTCTGCACTAATATTAAGTCTCTCTGAAGCCTAGAAACACCCTTTTTTAAGTTAAATTCACAGCGAATATATTCGACTCGAATCGAATATTGTCCACGAATTCGCCGAATCAGTCGAATCGAATTTTTGAATACTTCGCTCATCTCTAATCATCAACGAGCTTTATGCAGTATGTGTAAGTTTAATGAGGCCTTAGAATTACAGCTCAAGGTGCTTGGATTTAGTAAGGAGGTAATTAACATTAAGGTTGATTTTCTAAAAGGAGGGGAAGTTGTGCTGATTCTAAATTCAATCATGTGTAAGCAAAATACCTAAAAGCCAATTCACTTTGCAACATGAATGTGAACTATTCCCTTAGGGAATCAAACCCTTTGCCATTTTGCTACCCTGAAATTCTTCTTTAGTTTCATAAAAAATGTATTCTAAAATACATTAGAATCACTTAAATGCCAGGGTTTTAAGTTTAGAAATCCACATAATGTCACTGCAGTTTTAATTCTTGTAAACCACCTTGACAATTTGAATATCACACTCAGTATATTCATAAAAGAGAAAAAAATATATAATTGATATTATATCTAAAATGCTGTAGGGCATATTTTTAAGGGTAGGTAAGTTCAGACACATTTGCTAGGTTAGATTTGCCCACATCATACAATGGGTTCATAAAGCTCAGTAGTAATTGCTGCAAATTATGAATGCCAGTTAATGTAAAATGAAGGAATCATTGACCAATGTACAAATAAAATTGTAGTGGGTAAACATTAGTGTGAAATTAGTGAAGAAGCCATTCAGGTCTCTGTAGGAAATTTTGGAAGTACATAAAAAGTGCTCAAATACGAGTTATGAACATTAGTAGATGAATTTTGTATAAATGAGTGCTTTATAAAGACAAAAACATGCAGTGATTTGTATGAGGGCATCTTTGGTTAGCTTAAGATTCAACCATACACAAATATGGCCCTTACACTATCTGTTAATAAGACACTTTTTAGTATATCTGATTCTCATTTGGGTAGTCAGTCCTATGCACTATTTGATAATGCACTAAACATAATTTTTGTAGCACAAATAACGTAAAAACAAATGGAATGTCAATGGCACCATTAACTGTGTAAAAACAAATGGTATAATAGGTGTTCTATATATCATTATTGTGTTGAGTAGGGAGTCATCTATTGGGCGTTCACTGCAACTGCACCTTTTTTTTTATTATTCCTTTCAACAAGAATAGGGAGTGTCTTGTGAATAAAGATTTCCCTTCTGCCACTGCAAAGCCATTTTAGCTTCACCAGTGAAGGTCTCCTTCATTCTTCCTTTAATACACATACAATATGCCAGTAAGTTTTCCTTCACTGTGTTTTTTAAAGTAACATATATATCTAGATTGCATTTCAATATATTTAATGTGATTTGTAAGGTAGCTGTTTGCAAGAAATGCGTTCATTTTAGGCATTTGGGAGAGACATGTATAGAGGCATAATATAACTTCAGTTTATGTGATTGTATTGCAGTTTTACAGAGCTATTCACAGAAGTAAATTCAGTTTTGGAATGAAACACAATGTTGCTTCTGTCAGTTTTGTTAGCTAGCTGTCGGCTAACCATTAGTAGGACAGCATAGTAAAAAGGCATCTGTATACAGGCAGAGATATAAAAGCTTCACAGTAAAAAGCTTACGTGTACAGACAAAGATATCGGAACTTCAAAGTAAGAGGCATCTTTACACAGTTGAAGATATAAGACTTTCATAGTAAAAAGGCATCAGTATACAGTTGAAGATAAAGGAGCTTCATTTGAAAGGGAAAGAATCTACATGAAAACTGGACTTGGGACTATACTCCACTTTAATTCATATATCATGGATCCAGATAGGAGTGTGGAGATTCCACATCAAACTTCAGTCACCAGGTCTCACATGTCTGGCTCCAGATATCCAGTGCATTCCAGCAGATCATCAGTCAGTTCTGCAGTCCTCAGAGCAAGATTAAAGGCAGGGGCAGTGTATGCAGAGGCCTTATACGCTCAAAAAGAAGCTGACTTGAGGCAGAAAGCAGAGTTAGAAGCCAAATTCTTGAGACAGGAAGCCAACTCCATTAAGCAGAAAGCAGAGTTAGAAACTAGCATTCACATGTTGCAGACTGAAAGGGCAACAGCATCAGCAGAAGCTGTGATATACATAACTGCGGTTGGTTCAGAAAGGGTTCCACTTCAAGATCTTGATCAAATAGTAACTCATGATTCAGTGCAAAGGACTAAAGAATATGTACAGAACCATGCTCGAGACCAAATTATGACAGCGTATGCTTCTATTAAGCCTACCTCCAACACAATCCCTTAGTTTCCGACCATTAGTAGGACAACACAATAGGTAACTGAACAAAGAAGCAGCCATCAAGGAAAAGGTAACTGCATATGTCCACCCTAGCCTTTTCAGTCCATCCTAATCAAATTTTCTGTGTATTGTAGAAAAATGTCATTAATATATTGTCACCCTAAGATGGAAGCTATTATGGAAAAAAACATAATTTCAGATAATTGCAGTTACAACTAGACAATTTATATACCCTTTTTAAGTAACTTGTTTAATAGCTAAATCCCAACTTTTCACCAATACATCTGTCATTGATAGCTGTAAGTTTAATGGACATTGATGTTTTATGGAATTCCAAGTCCTGCTAAGATCATAGTTTAGAGCCTAGAGCACACTAGGCAAGTCAATGCCCTGACATGACACAGAACTGCTATATAGGAAAAAGTGAAAGAGACATCTGACATCTTTTTATTGTTTATTTGCTTACAATGTCAGCTCTTTCCTTATCGCTTTGCTGTTTCCTTGCCTACAGTGATAGTTTGTAACTAAAACCAAAAAACCCTTATACTGTATATGACTGCCACAGCTCTGTACAACAAAAATAAAATTAATAAAACAAAAGATATAAATAGGAACATGCTGGGTTACAATTTTTTACATTATTTTACTACACAAAAAAATAAAATTTTTCTGTCACATCTATATGCTTGTGTTAGTTATAACCCTGTTTAATCATGTCCAAAAAGAGGCATGGAAGTACTACTTATTATGATCTATTCAAACTCCCTCTTCTAATATCCAGTTCAGGTTTTAGATACATCATAAATCTAAAGCTCTGAATTTATCATTTCACTGAAGTGAAAAGATTTGCAGTTCACTAAGCATAGCCCATATAGATTGATATATGGTACGTATATTATTAAGTATAGCTCTCCATTAATGATGAGGTTTGGGTTTGCCCCTGACTTGGGTTTGCAGTGAACCTGAAAGGTGAACTTATGGCCTTAAATCATAGAAAAACAGTGTAGCGCTCTTAAAAAACTGTCTCAAATACACATTTTTCTTTTTGGCACTGTGTGAGCACTGCTAAGAGTTCCCTCATTGGATTAAGTTTGGAGTTTTTGGCTTAATTATAGTAGATGTGTGTACACTATCCATATGTTTGTGTGAAATAGTACACGTATTTCCTAAATGGGTGATAGATTTCTTTTTGGTATCTTAGTTTGGCACTTATTTTTTTCACTATTGCATATTATATTATTTTATATTGATTTATTTATTTTTAGGAATTAATATTGTGTATTAGACACAGTTTTTAAGAGCGCTACACTGTTTTTCTATGATTTATTGACACTGTTTTGGTATCAGTTTTTGAGTGTTGGCAGCTGTAGAATAGGTTCAGTACTTCCATCTCATAGCGCAGGAGGATTTCTGACTATTTGTGAACTTATGGCCTTGTTCACCTCAGTAGCAAAAACAAACCCCCTACAATTGATTGCATGAACTGTGGACTGTGGTTAGGTGGCAGTGTATGACCAATAGTATGACCAACAATGGGGCTTATATAGGTCAGCTCTGCCATCAGCCTTTTGTCAGTGTATGGAGTTGGAGTAGTGAGGTGCAGCCAGGGGCGGGCTGACAACTCATGGGGCCCCCGGCAATAGGGAATCATGGGGCCCCTGTGTCCTTGCCCACACTCAAAGCACACCCAAAAATGCCTATAAAAAGGTACCAGGGGCATTTCATGGGTCCCCCTACTGACCATGGGCCCTCGGGCAGTGCCTGAGTTTTCGAATGGTCAGTCAGCCCCTGGGTGCAGCTGACAATGATTTCAAAGAGAGCTATTGTACTACCTACATAACTAGACAGTGCTATATACAGTGCTTTATATTGCCACTTCTACACAACAGTGAATTGCAGTGTGGTGGGCTACAGAGAGTAGAGTTTATCCCCCTGTATGCACTGTTTTGTTCAGTTCTCCTTCTCTGTGAATTGGGGCGGAGGGGTGGAGGGGGGTGTAGCAGTGTGAATGTACTGGTGATGCAGGCAATAGCTGCCATTTGTTAGCACCACATCACTGCATACAATTTCAGTCAAGTGTACCTCATAAAATCATCACAGTGTCAGGTGCACCAAAGCTCCACATCCTCAATCCTCCTATTGCCATAGATTCTCATTAAATTAGGCAGTCCCTATTGTTAACATGCCTGGAAAGCCTAAAAGGAAAAGCAGAGGTTTTTCCTACCTGTAGGGTGCGAGCAAGCTTTGCATCCACAGACCAAGTGCTGGTCAGGCCACACCTTTGAAAGACAGGGCATGCCTGCCTTTTATCTCAGGCAAGGGGCATTTAGAGCATGAGGAGGAGGTGGTGGAATAGATTATAACCACACCTTCCTTATCTTCTTTCTCTCAGGCTCAGACTAACGTAGTGTCATCAGCAGTTGCAAATTTGCCGTCTTCCTCTTCTTCTTCAACATCAAATCCTGCTGTGGCCCCGCAAACAGGTATTGAAGAGTCTGCTTAATTATTTGAGCACACCATCAGTCACTTGCTGTGGGAGCATGAGCGGCAATTACCTTTTATCAGATGTTGAGGAAGAAAGAGCACAGAGCATAGAGGGAGAAGACAAAAGGCAGGGAGAATCAATTACCAGCAAATGTCCCTGCACCTGCAGCTTACTCCCAAGTGGGCTCCAGTGATGAGGAGGGTGGAAAACCATATCTTGGTGCCCAGGAATCTAAAGGGAGAAAGTGAGGGAGCAGCCATCTACTGCTCCACAGGTGCAGGCCACTGGAATCCATAGGTCCGCTTCACAGGGCTCAACAATCTGGGTCTTTTTTTTCATACATGTGCTGATAGTGGTTTCAAGTGTGGTAAATCGACCATCATGTTGGTACCACATGCATGAGAAGATACATGACTCTTCATCAAGCTCGGTGGGAGCAGCACGATACTGGATGGTAGCCAAAGGCCAACTGTCTTGTTTTGGCATCACTGCTAGATGGGGTTTGCATTACAGTTCACAATTTGCAAATTTTACTATGAGTTTTCAGATCATTCCTGTGAATACAAGCTGGCCAGATTTGCTCATCACGGCTCTCCATCTATGTGAAAAAAAATTATATACAGATGTTAAAGTAATTTGCTAATACAGAATACTAGACATATTCCTGTAATACACCTTATTTATCCCTCTCCAGGTGGAAAGTGATGCCATACAGAAGCTTGATGCTATACTATAGATTTCAATCTATATGGGCTATGCTTAGTGAATTGTAAATTCTTCCACTTCATTGATTCATAGATACCTTCATTTAGAGCTCTAAGCTTATGCTGTATGTAAACCCTAGACTGATTATATGAAAGTGGAAGGGGAGTTAGCTTTTCCAGCCTTTGCAATTAGTTGAGTATAGATGATGATATATCACACTGTGCTTTATATTGCTTAATTTTTTTTTAGTAATAATGCCACTGAATGAGTAGACAAGCAGTACTTCCCGTACCATTTTTTGGACGTGATTGAAGCGGTTTATAAGGAACATAAGCATGTAGCTTTGAATGGTTTTAAACGTTTTTGTAGTAGAATAAATTAGCATGTTTCTGTTTATATATTTAGTTTTTTTGTAGTACAGTATAGAACAGCGGTAGTCACATATAGATTTTTGTAGTGTAGAACTGAGGTAGTCACATATGTTGTATAAAAAATATTTTGTTTTTAGTTACTTTATAAAGTAAAACCCGGTGACTCCTGTACTATTTCAAATGTTAAAGAGGTTTTGATTTATTAAGCTTAGTGTGTATATAGTCCATTTCTGGGAATCACCCCCTTTTTTACTCCATCACAATATCATTTGAATAGATGAGAAAATGGATTTAAAAGGTTTTAGGAGGAGATGTTGAATAAAATAGAAAATTAGTATCAGGATCTTGTGGCACAAGGCATTAGAGAAAGGGACATGGTAAATAATTGTATACATTGAAAGATCTGTTTGAAAGAAAATCAAGAGTATCATGGAATGTTTTTCTTTTAGAAAATATTTAGGAAAAAGTAGTCCACAAGACTTGCACATTCAAATGTTTCTGAATATATGAAAAGCGTTGATTGATTTCAAGGAAAAATGAGAAGCACATTTACAGCAATATACTAAGAACATTATCTTTTTGTGTGAATTTTATGAACAACAATTTTTTTAAGTAAATATAGAAACTGAGAAGCTGACTAGGTATTTAGAGGATTTTAAAGAGCATCCAATAGATTTACAGAAGAAATTGGAAGTTCAGGAAGCAATGGAAAGATTTAACAGAGATCAGTTTTCGGGGCAAAAATGTGAAACTTAAGAGGAGGGGTGAGTTGTCTGTTTTGTCCAAACCCTGGTTTGGACCAAAATTTGACTTATCAGAGGTTTAATAAATGGCCAAACCACTGGCTGCAATTGGAAGTGAAACATTTAACATTGGAATTTATGAACACTGCTAAATGTGACAGCTTCCTGTTCAGAGCTCCTGGTTGTTAGTTAACTGGCTGATGACATCCTAACATCCCTGCCTTAACCATTCCCCACTGACAGGTAAACTGAAAGTTTTGGGGCCCTAAAGTCCCTTCCTTTAAACATTTTAAACCTGCACTTGAATATATAAGTTTTATTGCATGAATATGTTCATATGAGCTTGTAAAGTGATGCTAAATATCGTAGTTATATTCATCCCAGATACAGGTGTCATCTTAGATCTCCTGACTCTGCTGTTCTAAGTACCAGATCTTGCACAGTGAGGTTTGAACTCCCCTCTCATTCTTTAATAAAATGTCTATTGGAAAAGGGGAGAGTAGGAGATTAGAGCATGGATGAAAGACAGGACCTCCCACTGTCCAATCACGCAACGCGCTAAATTCTGTGACTAGAATACAAGATGTTTTAGTATCCCGAGCATCCATCTAGACTTAGATTATCCATTAACGATAACTGTCACGAAAGAGCTATCACATATGATTGGGATGGGCAACCCTCAGTATAGCCTGCCTGCTGGTAGAAGGTGTGCTCAGAAAGCACACCCCTGCAGGCTACAGCTGACCTAATACAGGGAAGCACTAGTGACAAGAACCTGGGAAAGCAATGGAAAACAGGACTCAAAGGAATGTCAGGAGTTAAGTGCAGCACTGGCGTACTGGTCTTACAGACCACCAGGGCACGGAATGATAGCAAGAGACAGTTACAATACTGGGATGTGGGGCTCAGGGAAACAGGAGTGTAGGAACATCTTACAGCAGTGGGATGCTGAGCTTACAGGAATACAGAGGTACATGAGGAGTCTAGCAGAGGAAGGATACCTATTGGTACTGTCTAAGGAGAACATAGCATGCGCGCACATGCAGAAAAGGGGAGGACCCTTGGAAGGGTCAAGACACAGAGTCTAAGGAACCCCCTTTTCATCTCCAGAGCTCTTGATGTTGGAGATGGATTGCGCTGCTGACGATTCCCAGGTTGCAGTTCTTGGACTCACCTGACCAGGCAGCTACTGGGAACTAAGGGCTGATAAGCAGGTAAGAAACCCTTGCAGTGCTAAGTTGCAGGAATCATAGGTCAGTAGATAGTACAACCCAAGCTGACAAAAGTGCACAGAAACACTAGAAACAGTAGTAGTAATACATAGAGACGCATGGAGGCAATGGGAACAGTAGTAGAAGAACATCAAGACACATAGGCCTTGATTCACTATTGGGCGTGGGCGCATATTTATGGGCTTAAGCCCAATTTTC
>CATNWA010003169.1:0-19824 GCA_951230385.1 Staurois parvus
CGATGAGCCCTGAGGGAAGCAAAGAGATTGCTCATTGTGCAGGACCTTGCCTCAGAGACTTGAAAACGTCTTCCTGGGAGGTGTGTGATCACACTTTACTAGAGAGACCACTCACATTGCTTGTATGAAAACAAAGGAGGAACTGTCTCAGCACAATTAAAAGAGGAAAATCACAGCAACACATTTCCTGTCTGAGGACTTGAACTAAACAAGAGCATGTGTTTGGAGATCAAGAAGAGGCTGCCCTGGTTCTGGTAAGAGATTTGCATTGTACAAGTTCATCTGTTGTCTGTTGAACTGTTTTCTTCATGGGCCTCAAATTTGCCAGCCAATGTTTTTTCCATCAAACACTGGCCAGTGGGATAAAACTGACACTGGTACAAAAAATTAGGACTGTCTTTATATACTGTTTCTGGGTAAATGCAAATCAGATCTGTTAATTACTGTTAGTCAGAATACTGCAGGTGTTTAACCCTATCTCTCAGAGCATAGTTATGGTCGTATTGATTGTTTGTGTAATTATACTTGCTATTCCTCTCTTCTTTTAGGCTATGTTGGCCTAATAAACTCTGTGTCTCGGTAAGTGCGGGGTGAGCGAGATGTGTCATTTTTCAGGTGTAACAGAAAAATCACAAAACAATTCAGCGACTCCTCTCGGGGGCAGAGCTACACACATAAAACCTGATATTTTCCCATTCACACAAATAGTTTTCACTGTGTAAGTTGAGTCACATACCTAATAGAAGAAAATCAAATTTTGCATGCAAATTTAGACTCATGTCCTTCTCATTCAACAAAAAAACCCATCAATCTGCTCCACTTGGGCCAAGGCTACTAGTATTTTGGCACATACACTTTGGTATTAAGTATAAAAATATTTCAAAAACACATTTGTGTTAAGTAATTGCAGTTCTAAAGTGTGCTAAAATTACACGTAGGCTAACTTTACATGATATAATGAACCCAATCTTATAGTAGGCACCTGAAGATGTCTGCAGGGCATCTACATATTACTTCCTAAATACCACTGAATCTTTAAAACCTTAGGGGATATAATATGCAAAATAGGTATCATACCTGGCATTGTCACGATTTTTTCTTTTCTCTTCCCTTTGCTTTCTATATGACTAGTGAGATCACCCATTGCATTTATGACTAATAGGGAGGAACAAGAAGCTGAAGGCGGCAAAGCAGAGTGCAACCATTTAACATAGAAAGCACACCTTATTTCAGAACTCATGGGTTCCCTGGATGTAATCTACAAATGCCTACAGGCATCTGGAGATGTCTGCTCTGAGTACCCATAGGGCTACTTTAATGGAAGTACACCTACAGGTTCATGTTAAAATGACTTCTAGAAAGTCCAGAATTTCAACATAGTTTACTTTATAACAGCAGATCTGTTTACTAATGGCAGTGTATTTGTTCTGTTTTCCATACATAAAACAGCATAAGGCTTTTCCCCAAAAAAAAAAAAAAAAAAAAAAAAAAAATTTGCAGGGGGGGGGGGGGGGGAAAAAACCTCAGAATTATATACTGACGACGTATTAAAAAAATACATTTTGGGTCACAAAAGAACCTTTTAAAATTTTACTTAGAATAACGCTTATATCTCCCGCACATGGTTTCCCATTAAAATAAAATTTCCCCACCACTTCAATCCCCACATTTTTAATAGAAGTTGACATGCAAATTTGCAAACCTTTTGGGGGCCCTTTAAACCAGCTTTGGGGTTGGGGAAAGGGTGCTCGGACCTGCCTTCGGGGCCACTGTCACTTTTTTAGCAAGTGAAAAAGCAGGATACATTTTTTATAATGCCCTACTCAGTGATCAACCCATGGCAAACGGGCCACAGCCGGCACGCCGAGCCTTATCTTGGGCCGCCAGAGATACCGTTTTTTCGCTCCATAAGACCCACTTTTTTTCCCCAAAAAAAGGGGGGGAAAATGTCAGTGCGTTTTAGGGAGCGAATATAGACGGCCGGCCCGGTTTTTCCACCCCCCCGCCGGTCGAATCCCGGGGCCGGCCGCCACTCTGCGGGGGACCTACCTGTCCCTCTTCCACCCGGCGCGCTGCCCCTTCCCCCCGGTTCTGTAGTGTCTGACAGCCGGGCCCCAATGCGCTTGGCAAAAAGCGGCCTTTGTGAAGGGTAAGGGGGTACCGGACCTGCAGACCCAGAAGGCCGACCAATCAAAAAAGCGCAGCGCTTCCCGCCCATGCCACTGGGAAAAATTCCGCGTCCGACAGCGCCCACACACAGAAGCGGAAGACAGCCCCGGGGCTGGATAAAGGAACGGGAAGATAAAAAAAAAAACTTGCGGAAGTAAAGCGGGTACCTGTCAAATTCGGGTACCCCTCCCCCTCCCCCCCCAAAGGTCACATCACTGTACTGCCCCGCAGTCTCTGTCATCCCTGTGCTTTCCGCATCTCTGGCATTCCTGTACTGTCCGCGTCTTGGTCATCCCGTACGTCCGCAGTCTCTGAAAAAACCCTGTACGCCCGCAGCTCTGGTCACCCCTGTACTGTCCGCATCTTGTCACTCCTACTGTGTTGCAGTTCGGGGTCACTCCTGACTGTTCCCTCTCTGGTCACTCCTGTACTGTGTCCAGTTTTTGCACCCCTGTATGGTCCGCAGTCTTTTTGGTCTCCCGTATGTGCCCGCAGTCTCTGGCCCCCCTGTACTGTGTCTCATCTCGGTCATCCCTGTACTGTTCTGCAGTCTCTGGTCACCCTGTATGTTCCCATCTCGGGTCATCCCTGTACTGTGTCTGCTGTCTTGGTCATCCCGTACGTGTCTGCGTCTCTGGTCATCCCCGTACTTGTCTGCAGTCTTGGTCATCCCTGTACTGTGTCTGCGTCTCGGGTCACCCCCGTACCGTGTCCGCAGTTCTGGTCATCTCCTGTACTTGTCCCAGTCCTGGTCATCTCCTGTACTGTGTCCGCAGTCTCTGGTCACCCCCTGTACTTGTCCGCAGTCTCGGGTCCCTGTACTGTGCCGCATCTTGGTCCCCATTTCCCTTTTGGTACTTTGTGTCTGCGTCTCTGGTCATCCCGTACTGTGTCTGCAGTCTCGGGTCTTCCTGTACGTGTCCGCAGTCTCTGTCATCCCGTACGTCCGCAGTCTCGGTCATCCCTGTATTTTAAATTAGTTTGATACTGACGAGTTGTTTTTTCAAAACCCAAAAGCTCGTTCAGGTTTCATTGCAGTGTTGGCACTTTAAAGAATAATTTGGGTTTTTGGGTTGCAGTTTGGGCACCCCCTGTACTATTCTGAGTTTTTGGTCATCCCCTGTACTGTGTCTGCAGTCTCTGGTCACCCCCTTACTGTGTCTGCAGTCTCGGTCACCCTGTACGTGTCCCAGTCTTGGTCACTCTGTACTGCCCGCAGCTTGGTCATCCCTGTACTGTCCGCATCCTGGTCATCCCTGTACTGCCCGCATCTCTGGTCATCCCCTGTAGTCCCACCTGGTCACTCCTGTAGGTTTTTTGCACCCTTGGTCATCCCCTGTACTGTGTCCCGCAGTCTTGGTCACCCCTGTACTGTGCCCAGTTCGGGCATCCCTGTACTGTTTTGCAGTCTCTGGTATCCCCTGTACTGTGTCCGCAGTCTCGGTCACCCCCTGTACGTGTTGCTGTTTTGGGTCCCCCCTGTACTGTTCTGCAGTCTCGGGTCACCCCTGTCTATGTCGCAGTCTCTGGTATCCCTGTACTGTGTCTGCAGTCTGGTCATCCTGAAAAACCGGTCCGCAGTCTCTGGTCATTCCTGTACTTGTCCGCATCCTGGTCATCCCTGTATGTGTCCGCATCTCGGGTCATCCCTGTACTGTTCCGCAGTCCCCTGGTCTTGTACTGTGTACCCCGTCTCGGTTTATCCCTGTACTGGTTGCTCTCTGGTCACCCTTACTGGCCCGCAGTCCGGGTCATCCTGTACTGCCGCAGTCTCTGTCATCCCGTCTGTTAATTTTTGCACATGTACGAGTTTTTTTTTTTCTAAAAAAAGCTCGATATTCGGGTTTCATTGCAGTGTTGGCACTTTGAAAGAAATAATTTGTTTTGGTTGCAGTTTGGGGACTCGGGCTCAAAAAAGGTTCGCCATCACTGCCCTAGCTTCCCCCCATTTGTAATAACCTAGGACAGAACAATAATTTTTTTTAAATGTTTTTCTTCCCGAAAAAAAAGTCTGGAAAATTTTAAAAAGTTCTCTTCAAACTGAACACAGAATAAAATTACCACATAAGATTCTTGAGAGACATAAAAAATTTAATTTTAATGCTATAATGTATTTATTTGCTAATTTTTCTGACAACTTGATGAGTTCTATTCTACAGGGTAAAAATATTTTGCTGATTTTTTTTTTTTGTACCAGTGTCATCTCTTTTAGTGTCCAACAATAGTCACAAACATGATGGATTCCATTGGCCTGGTACTGGTTTTCCATTGAGGGACTTTCACCCTTCACCAGTTCTTCACGACTGCTCCTGATTTTCGGGGAAAAAAGTCCATGTGGAATTAAAAAAGTGATCTTCTGACATATTACATTTCATAAAAATATAAAAAATTTCGGCACACTGTAAGCTGCTGCCACTAAGGTAACCAATAAAACCTCAAACAGACAAATAGTAATAAATGCAAAGCCTTTAAATATAATAAAAAAACAATGTATAAAATAGTTTCATAAATGATGGTGCTGTAAACGAGAATCCGTGTTCAATGGAACTTGGTGCTTGTGCATAAAAAAGAGAAGAATGGACCACCCCCGAGCGCATAATAAAATGCGATTTGTAATGGATACCTGATGCATCGAAGGCACCAGGGTTTTGGGCAGAAAAGATTTAACCCCTCACTGTGGGGGCCGGGGCCGGAGCATTGGTGTTAATGGAAGGCTAACGGACTCCTTTTTAAGGGGTAGGCAGGCCAGCCACTAGGTGTATAGTGATCCCTCAAGGGGCCTGGGGAAACTGTAAAATAATCTTTTTCAATTCTTTAACTGACTTTATTTTCAGAGGGAAGGGCACCCATTTTATCAGAAAGGATGTGCCCCCCTGCTAAGATGGTCAGTTTCAATTTAGGTATATCATTGGACATCAAGGGAAATGCCGAATAAATCCTCCTTTTGGGTATCCAAAAAAATGACAGATAACCTCTAATGGCTCCAAATGCTCCAAGACAAGTATATTAAACCCAATCTGAGAGACCACTGGGAAACCGTGCCAACTGGCTGCCCCCCTATTTTTTGACCACGGATTCGCTCACTCGCACCACCTCGATTGAAAACACTTTTTATTTTTTCACTGGATGCTTTTCCCCTTTTGAACTAAAAATCGTTCATGATTTGGGAAAGTGGGTTTCACTTGTTCCACTATCAAATGTATATGTCTCTTTCAGCTGTACTATTTCCTGGCTTTTAACACAGGGGTTTTTAAAAATTGCCCATGAACTTGTGAAAAAAGAAAAGGAAAAAATTTAAAACATGAAACTTTTTTTAAAAAGTGTTTTTTTTGCATCAAAAAACCTGTACTTTCCCTTAAAATTATTTTCAGGCTGCACAACCCATGTGTTATTTGGTTCAGTTTTATATTTGAATGGGATACAGACTGTGCTAAAATCAAACACTACACTTTTTAAAATAATATATATTAAACTCTTTTCCAGTACAGTGGGGGGTCAAAGTTTGGCACCCCAGCTAAAAATTTGTATTAATGGCATAAAGAAGCCAAGGAAAGATGGAAAAAACTCCAAAAAAGGGACAATTACGATTGACATTTTTTTAAAAAATGTCAACAAAAGTTTGATTTTATTTCCACCATTTAACTTTCAAAAAAACAAAAACAAAAAAATGGCGTCTGCAAAAGTTTGGGGGCCCCCGCAAATTTATAGCATGCACTGGGCCCCCCCTTTCAAAGCTAGACCCCATTGTCATGGATTGTTCCAAACATCGCTGGGAAGACCAGGTATGTCAATCTCAAAGGTTTTTAAAAACCCAACTAATCTGACCCCGCCCCAACAATACCCATGGGTTCTTTTAAGCAGTTGTCTAAAACTGAAAATGAAAAAGTTTTATGCTCACAAATGGAGAAGGCTATAAAAGAAAACAAAGCGTTTTTCAGATTCAATATCCTCTGTTTAGAATGTAATTAAGAATGGCAGTCTCAGGGAAAATGGAAGTTAAAGCAAGATCTGGAAAACCAATAAAAAAAATCAACGAACAAATCGCAGGGTTGTGAAAAAACAATTCAAAAACCCACGTTTGACTGCACGATCCCTCCCGAAAGACTGGCAGACACGGAGTTGTGGTACACATTCCCTATAAAGAGATACTTGTACAAATTGGCTTCATGGGGAAAAGCATCAAAAAAAAACCCTTCACGGCCACCCACAAAAAACATCGTTTCAAAAAGAAAATATAGACAAGCCTTTTGCATTTTGGAAAAAAGTTCTGTGGGCCATGAGGTTAAAAAATTTAACTTTTTGGCCGGAAAGACAAAAGGGACATTTGGAGAAGAAGGGGCACAGAATTTTTAAAGAAAAAGGGAACCCCTTTTTCCAACTGTTTTTAAACATGGGGGTTTGGAAAAATCAGGTTTTTGGGGGTTTTTTCAGCCGTGGCACAGGGAAATTTTTCACGGAAAAAGGAAAAATAAAATTTCAGCAAAATTTTGGGTGGTAACTTTTAGGGCCCCTGTGAAAAAAGCGAAGTTAAAGGGGAGGATGGTTCACAAATGGGGTAATGATCCCCAAACCCCACCTCAAAATCCACAGGGATTACATCAAGAGGGAAAATAAAGGGTTTTCCCAGGTTTCACAATCTCCTGCCTAACATAATTAAAAATCTAGGTGATCATAAAAAAGACAGTGCTGAAGACACCCCCAGAAATCTCAAAGAACGGGAAGACTTTTGTAAGGAAAATGGGCAAAGATACCTAAAAACAAGAATTGAAAAAATCTTGGCTGGCACAAAAAGCTTTTACAAGCTGTGAACTTGCCAAAAGGGGGCGTAAAAATATTAACTTGCAGGGGCCCAAATTTTTTGCAGAGCCATTTTTTTTTTGTTTTTTTTGTTTTTTTGAAAGTGTAAAAGAGGAAAAAAAATCAAAACTTTTGTGACATATTATAAGAATGTTAATCGTAATTTTGTGCCTTTTGGAGATTTTTCCATTTTTCCTTGGCTTTTTTACACTTTTAATAAAAAATTTTTAGCTGGGGTCCCCAAAAACTTTCGACCCCCACTGTATAGTGGGTTATGTATATATTTTTTAAAGGTGTTGAAGGGAAGGTTTTTAAACCTTTCTTAATCCATCTAAAACTAAATTAAAAAAAAATTTTTGGCTGTACATACAAATTATGTAAATCAAACAGTTTTAAATTTTAATTGCATTTATAGCGAAAAATTACAGAAGTGCTGAAACTTAAAAATGAGTTAGATTTTTTTTTTGTTAAAAACAGTCTTTAAGGACGTTTGCAAAAAGTTCTGAAAATTTTTAAACCCTTCAGTTTATTTTAGACCATAACTCCCAGCCTTTAGAAAGGGTCTTGGCTCAATCAGATGTTCCACCTGCATGACTGTGTAGGGAGAAAAAACCCACAATAACAGCAGGGGGCCCTTTTAAAAAAAGCAGTTGCTGCAAATTCATTGTGAAGAAAATTCTATTTTAGTTACACTTTTCTTAATTGAAAGCTCTAAAAAAGCTGGGAAGCGAAATACACCTGTGGTAAAAATAGCAATTCATCTCTTGGAAAGACCTAAAGTTTTGTTTCATTTTCCAAACTCAAAACATATTTAAAAATGTTGAAAGCTATTTAAAAACCATGCTGTGTCCAACATTTGCTCTCACAAATTTAACAGGCAAGAGTCTTTTTTACCGGTTTCGGGCCCCATTTGTATTGGGTTTTCTGAATGTGCTGATGATTTTTCCACAAAAAAAGGCAGAAAATACATTTGTGCATTTTTTTTGTGCTGTTAAGGCATTTAAAAGGTTATAAAATGAATGCACGAAATAACACAAAGGTTACCTCAAGGGTAACACCGAGAATAAAATGTATGCCGATGATTTTCCTTTTTTTGTCATTCCCCAATCTCAATTTTTTTGTTACAAACCTAGAAAGTTTTTCCCCAAGCCTTGCCCCTTTATTATACACATCTCCAATTTAACTGTTATTTTCCCATACCCGAATACTACTAGAAATTTTCCAATCTTTCAAAAGGTCCCACATTTCTAACCCTACTTAGAGATAAAACCCTTTCTTCCATTTCCCTGCCCCCTTTTAAGTTAACTACCCCCTTTTTAAAGAAATTGGACTGGATTTCAGTGAATGGTTACATACCCAAAAAATCATTGCCTGGGGAGGGTCTGGCATTTAAATGGTAGAAATTTCCCAAATTACTATTTTTTTTTTGAGCCCTACTGTGATAAAAATGACAGATTTACCTTTTTTGCTTAGTACACACAATCAGAAATCATATGAAAAATACCCTTTCAAAGCGATCGTACAATAATCCGATCTTAGTACACAGCTTTCATCCAACATTTTTCAAAGGGAAAAGCACAACAAATTTTTTTTTTTTTACGATTCCAGATAATGCGATTTTCGTGTATTCAGTACAGTTTTTGAATGAAAATACAATTTCAAATACATTACATTTTTATTCTGTCGTGCAAAAAATTTTTGTAACTTAGAACCTCTTCCTTCGATATGAGACTAGCATGCAAAAAAAATGAACAATCTTTTGTCCGATATTCTCATTTTGTGTACAGGGCTTTAGACCTTTCTGGGAAATTAGATTTTTCCCACAAGCCTTTAAAAAATGCTTTATGCCTTTGGTCTGACAACCCCACATCAACTCTAAGAATCTATTAAGAAACCATTGACTTTGTATCATTTGACTAATTCAAAACCAATTAGTCTCTCTTAAACTCTGAGTGATTCCACTATCTGCAAATTTGTCACTTCTTCAGTAGCCTTGCCTCACACTCTTCAATTACATACTTTCAATATTCAAAATACACACTATCCTGACCAGTCAATATCACACGAAACAACTAAAACAATCAACAAAATAAAAAATTACTACTAACGCCCTAAGACCCCCACTCCTCACAACACCACTAAACCTGTCCCTTCTCTTTAACGCTACACACTGGTTCCTTCATGATCTATCTTTTCTCTCCTCTAACTATTGTTGTGTTGCCTAAACTGTCCCTCCATATGGTGTGGTGCAAGATTCCTGAAATGGTGAATCTGATCTTCCTTCTGTCAGCAGCCCATTTGTTGTTATCCCCAGGCCAATACGCAAATATACGTCCGTCTACCATGCCTTCGGAGCCTTGCGCTTGCGCCCCTTCCATCCCCTTATTCCGAACTGCGCCCTTCCCTTTCCCCCCCCCCACCCGGCTCTTACCCTGTTTTTTCCGGCATAATCCACATTTCCCCCTTATCTCCCCATTTAATTTCCTCTTCTAGTCAGCCCCCCTGGCCTTGTTTACTAATTAATATCTCTAAAACATTACATTCTTGTTATTCCAAACAAGTTAGGCATATTGCTATGAGATAAAAACATAAAGCTTTTATCATTGCAATGGATCAAGCAGCATGATCACACATGTAGCAAATGATAATAAAAGTTGAAAGTGTTATTGCTCTTTAAGTTAGGGTGCACCATTTAGAGCAGCGAGCAACACAAAAGATAAAGTCCCAGGTTTTTTGAAGAATTTTTTTTTACTGCAATTTCTTCAACTCTTCAACTGTTTTTTGTTTGGTGTGGGCAGCAAGAAAGGGTAAGCTTTCAATTTTACTTTGCAGACAAAATACTTTTTCGAAAAGTTCATTGAATCAACAGATTTGAGTTTCTGCAAAAAATAGTGTTTCCTATTTAATCCTATAAATCCTTGTAAAGGCTAATTACCCTTTTTAACTCAAAATGTTTTACTTTTTGTTTTACTTTTCTGTTCTCATTCATTTTGTTTGCTAGCTTTAGTAAAATAAGCTTTAAATAAATATACCAAAATGAAATAATATTTAAATTTGTAAAATTTCCATGCCTTGTCCAAAATGAATATTGGTGTCAAAAATTTAAAAAAAAAAAAAAAAAATTCTATCTAAAAAATTTTTTTTAATGGGTAGTTATTTTACCACAGGTAAATTTTGCATGTATGATGGGGATTGGTATCCCCGTTACCGTCTTCCCGAATAATAAACTTTTTTGAGCGGGAAAATGTGCTTTAAATAAGGCTTACGCATTTCATCAAAAGCCTTATCATACCATCTTGATGGCTTGACAAGGTTTTTGCCGAAAAGCTAAGCCATTTCATATGCACTTTTTAAAAAACTCATCACATTGCATCTGTGCTGGGAGGACAAAGAGCCAGAGCACCGACATTCCACCTCCTTTGGGTTATCTCTTGGCGTAGCATCTACTTGTTCATAAATTGCATGAAGGTTTATTTGAAGTTATCCAACAGTTTTAAAGCGGCTCTAACTTTTTTAGAAAGATTATCACATACCTTCATCCCCCAGTAAAAAAAAATGGCAATTCAATAATCCAAAAGGGCATTCCTCGGTGAATGATTAAAAACAAACAGTCACTTGACACCACGTTATATTTGAAAGCTCACCGTGCTTCAAGAGAGCCACATCCCCCCTTGTCACCTCAGTCCCCTTGGTACTTTGCCTCCTTTTTTACTGATTGGCTAAAAAATTAAATTCCCCCTTTAATGCTGGTTTCATCTCGGTTAGCAATACCACTCAAATCACCCTTCTGTTGTGCAAAAACTCAAATCAGGAGGACAAAAAAATCCTCTTGAGAAATCCAATTCAAAAATTTTTTCAGGTTCCGACCCTATTTCACATTACAAATCGCATTTTTCGCACTACCAGGACAGGCATCACGTAATTCCGTCAATTTTGACATCATTCTTGCCCCCCGTATAGTCACGCCCCCGAGCTTCCCCCATCGACTGCCCCTTTAAGGGGTGACAGATGGCCCAACAAAGGATTTTTACAACCCACCACGGCACTTAACCCATTAAAAAATCCCCTTATACATAGAAAGCTTCACTCTGAAAACACTTTTGGAACGTGACCTCTAAGTCACCTTGGTACACAGCTTTTTTTGTATTTTGGGGTAATGCAAAAGTTTGATTGGGGTCAAAAAGGGGTATTAAAAAGCTTTTATCACTCGGCATGCTACCCATAAAAACCCCCAATCCAACCCATCCGCACAAATATTAAACAAGCACATAATTCATGCAATCAATATTCTTTTCAAAAAAATTTTACTTAAATATGAAATTGAAGTAAAAATACAAGCTTCCAATCATATACATTTATCAAAATTACAGTGTTCAAATACATACCCATTACTAAAGTCACTGTAAAACAGTTTAAACAATTTAACCCCAAAAAAAAAAAACCTGTTGGGTCTTTCCTGTTCACTTCCTGATTAAAGGGAAACATTTGTTTTTTTTACCCCCTTGAGATTTTTTGATATCTCGCAATTCTTTTTTAAGAGGTCTTTTAGTTCTCCCAATAAACCTCGCCAGCAAGGCACCCAAAACATAAACCTCAGCGTAGTGTTGCATGTGATAAATTCTTAATTTTTAGTCTTTGATTTAAAGTTCGTTATACATCTTTATCTGTTATTAACTTGCTTACAGGCATGACATTTGCGAGAAGCAAATGGGTTAGAGCCAGAGGTGGGTGTGCATAAATCCTGCTTTGTGGAGCCGTATAATCACACCCTCAGAGGAATTCGAAAGGACGTCAGGGTGTGACTATATGGCGACAGGAGGTGACGTCAGAGCACAGACCGAAGTGACTTGATACCGATTCGATAATGTGGTGAGATGTGGCTTGTAATTTGAACATACAGTCAGAACCCGACTATATGAATGATAAGCGAATATGTTTTATTATTCTTGTCAGTGTATTGTAAGGTGCAGATCTTTAATAAAGATTTTGAATGGGACTACGCTATAAGAAAATGAGAGCAAATACGGGGTGAGTGAGTGACAAGAGTGAGTGTGGTTCACTGAAATGCACGATGGGGTTTCAACTACTGAAGTGGATGTCAAGTGAATTTTTATCGATTTTCAATCATTCAAACGAGTGATATGCCATTTTTGGACTATTGGATGGCACATTTCTTTCACTGGGAGGTGGATTCATAGTGATAACTTGTCTAAATAGTGTAAAGCGCTGCTTGAGTTACTGTTGAGATTTGCTTTGTTTGTATTAGTGATTTACATTTTATAGGCAGCTGCCTACTAAATTGATATTGATTGTAGTTTCAACCTTCCCTCCAGGAGCTTGCAGTGTTGGGATATAGAACTTTATCTGGAAGTTGTATTACTTACTTTTGTCCTTTTTGACTGTTTTGGGGGATTTTTCTGGTATATAAAATAATTTTTGGAAGAGAAACCTCAAAAGAAAAACTTTTTTTTGTCCGCATAAAACGACTATATGTGTAAGTTTGACATTGAACAGTACTGACATTGTTATTGTAAAATCATTAAGACTCATAAGAAACAATGATAAAAATCTCCAATGTGGTTATACAAGTGTGGTAGTTCCAGCTAGTTAATGTAGATCTATTGTATGTGTAACTAAAGGAATCTTGTTACCAGGGTTTTGAAAACTCGTCTTATTTGAGAACCTTTATTTTCAAAAATTAAAAAAATAGATCTTTAACTATACATTGTATCCCTAAGTATACTTGCTATCGGCTTGAGTTGTGTTGGATGTCAGACTTTATGATACCACTACGGGTCTCAGGATGCTCAACCCTAGCCAAAAATAATGCACTTGAGGACTGACAAGCACATGCATGCAGTAGAGATCTCAGTGAGTTGGATTCCACATTTGTTGTCGACAGTGCTAGAGGCTGATGGGGAGGAAGCCACTTGTAGGACATCTAGCTTAGGAAAACGGTTTCTTATAATGTGTAAATCCCACTGTGACGCGCCTCAGTGCAGGCCTTGCTGGGATAGCCTTAAATATGGTGACTAGTAACTAATAACAATATGCAAATGAGAAGAACTATTGGGTACACAATTATGTACTATTTCTTGCAGTTTTGAATAAAGGTTTCAAAGGAAAAAGGTTGACTCTCCCTAAAGAGCAACACGGAGCTAAAATTAAAACTAGAAAAGCTACATGTTCTGGGGAAAAATTGTGTTGAAGTGTTCTTGCCTCCACCAGTAGTCTACAACTCACCACTCTAGCTTTTGTCACTCTGCTGCCTGCTCACACACCTGGGTTCCTATGGCAACTCACTCTACGAGCAAGGGCAGAGAAGAGAGGTATAAAAAACAAACTGCTCCAACTTGCCACTTCACCTGGCGGTTGCTATCTTGAAACGGTTGTAGCTTACAATAATATAAATCTCCTACCACTGAAGAATTTTATATTGTGAGAATCACATTAGACCCAGACCTACATTTTGATGCTTAGTATGTGTCTGAAATATTAAAAAATGAAGACACAGTCGCAGTTTTGAAATTGCCCTTTTCAAATTTTAGGTGGCTAGAGTGGAGTTTCAATGAATGTCAATGGGCGGCATGAGTGTGCAAAAACAAATGGTCATATTGTGAAAACTATCAGGGGACTATGGCTTAGCCGTGGACATTTTTAGTGGCGAAGCAGGGATAGTACTGAACGTTTTTGATATAAGATTTGTGTAGGTGGGCTTGAAAAATGAGGGACGTGATGGCATGTTTAGAAATTCATGTCACTGATTTTTTCAGCTCACACTCTAGCTTTTGTCAGCTCCCGCTCCTCGCTAGTTTTGAACATTCCGCCATTCATTCCTATGGGACCAATTTCACCACAAAAACGCTGATATTTCGTGTGAACCATTCGGCGAAAACGTTCCACAAAGTAATTAGCACACCAATCAGGAACAATCTGCACGTTTCGGTATATTACTGTCTATGTAGTGTAAAAAACTGTGGGAGGAGTTAGGGTGGTAAATATTTGGCTATAATAATAAGAATAATATATGTGAGATAACAGTTAGTGGTCTTGCATGCAAGAAACACTTAATGAATTAAGGAGGTACTAGGAGTGAGGTTAGAGGACAGCAATGCTAAAAATCACAAAATGCATTCTATCTAGTTTAACTGTATTAGTGATACAATGTTTAGATGAAACTGAGCCACTGATCAGGCAGGCTGTGATTTATATATGCATCTCTAGTTTTAATTTAATAAGATTGAAATGTGCTTTTAATTTTTTCTCAGTTTGGCTGAGATTGATATCTAACAAAGGCAGGACTTTTTTTCAGTGGGAATGTGGGGGAACGCAGTTTCTGGCACCTTTCAGCACTGAATGTATGTAATGGCAAGGGGTGCTGGGGTGTGCTGGGGGGATGGTCTATTGATGCTGGCTGATGGGGGGATCTATTGTCACTTAAAGGGATCTAATTTTTTTGTGTAGTGGTCTTGTCAGGAATGGGACTGGCCAGCAATGGTGGGACTCACCTGCCTTATGAGCTGCAGTACCAGGGCTGGCCAGCGGGTGCTCCCAGCAATCAGAGACTCAACCTTGCAGCCAGTCAAACACCTGGAAACTGATTATACTGGGTGTATTTAAGGGATGGCCAGACCTGCGACTCTGCCTTGGTGTGTGTTTCTCCTGGGCCCTGTATCCTGTTCCTGCTCCTGTTCCTGTTCCTGTCTGATTCGTTGCTGACCCTGCTCTGACCCCTGCTTTTGTCTGACCATTCTCCTGCTCCTGATCCCTGGGCTTGTCTGACCATTCTCCTCTGCTGACCCTCTGTACCACACGCTGCCGCTACCTGCTGAACCTGGCTTGTGACCCCGACCATTCTCCGCTTGCTCCCCCTGTACCTACCTGCCCGATTGATATTGACCCGGCCTGCCTGACGACGCTTGCATTGTATGTACGGTTATCTGTGGGTGGTTGGTTTTGGTTTTTGTGTTTGCACTGTGTTATGTTTTAGTATTGCACTGCGTTTATGTTTGTATTGTTAGTAATAAATTATATTGTTTATAACATATCTGAAGTCTGCGTTTCCCTGCGTCAGTCACACACCTCTGGTCATACCCGGGAGCCCTGACATTACACCAAGGCCAATCCTGACCAGAAGTGGCTGCACAGGGAAGCCATCTTGGTTTGTTGATGGGAAGGATGGATCTTAATGAGGTTGAGTATTTATATCTGCTAGTGTTTGATGACAGAGAATATGCTTATCAGGCTCTGAAGGAGTATTCCCAGGGATGAACTGTTAGAATGTATACGGCTCGCTCATGTTCTAGTAGATCAGGGCACAGAATTCTCTGAGGTGCAGCCATTGATTCAGGTTTGTGCGGAGTTGGTTTCATCTGGTACCCCGAATGCAGGGATGAATTTTTGCCGCCATTTAGTGCCGACCAGGTAGAGTCCCTGGTATGGTTATTAGAGGATGATGTGGATTACTTTCTGGAGCGTTATTCTGCATGTTCACTACAGGTATTAAGGGATTGTATAAACGCAGTGCAGTCTTTAGTCAGACAGGCTTTGTGTAAGCTGAGCTTTGTTCAACCCATACTGCAGACATGGACAGATTTGTTGCACCCAGCCTCAGTCAGCTTACAAAAACCCAGTCCTGCTTCTAATTTATTTCCTCAAAGCTCTATTCCTGCATTCCCAACAGCTCCTCCTGCCCTGCTATCTACCGCATGTCAGTACCCTGTTCCCACTCGCTGCACCTATCCTGCCTTTAACCCTGTAAAAAAGCCCTCTGTAGCAACTGCTCCCTCCTCTGTTCCATCCTCCAGCTCTTCTCTGTCTCCAGCTGCTCCATTCGTTTGCAGACCTGCGTTTACTTGCAGTGCTCCAGTAGTTAAAACCAGAAAAAAGCGAAAATTCTTTCCAACCAATACCATCCTCCCAGTATCCAAACCAGTGAGCCTGCCGTCTGAGAACCTGCCTTCCGTGGTTCAGCCTGGTGCCTCGGCACCCGCACTTCAGCCTGAGGTCTGTATCCAGCCTGATGCCTGTACCAGCCTGATGCCTGTACCCAGCCTGATGCCTGTATTGCTGATGCCTGTATTCAGCCTGATGCCTCTACTCAGCCTGATGCCGCTACTCAGCCTGATGCCTCTACTCAGCCTGATGCCCTGTACCCAGCCTGATGCCTGTACCCAGCCTGATGCCTGTATTTCAGCCTGATGCCTCTACTCAGCCTGATGCCTCTGCTCAGCCTGATGCCTGTACCCAGCCTGATGCCTGTACCCAGCCTGATGCCTCTATTCAGCCTGATGCCTCTACTCAGCCTGATGCCTCTACTCAGCCTGATGCCTGTACCCAGCCTGATGCCTGTACCCAGCCTGATGCCTATACCCAGCCTGATGCCTCTATTCAGCCTGATGCCTCTATTCAGCCTGATGCCTCTATTCAGCCTGATGCCTCCGCTCAGCCTGATATGCCTGTCCGCTCGGCCTGATGCCTCCGCTCGGCCTGATGCCTCTACCCAGCATGATGAACTGATCCAGCCTGATGATCCTATTAGGCCAGTTGACTCGATGCCCGCTGTTGATCCAGACGATCCGGTACCTGATCCGGTGCCCGCTGTCGTGCCAATTGACTCAGAGCCCGCTGTCATACCTGGTGACCCGATGCCCCGCTGTCGAGCAGACAATCCGGTACCTGATGACCCGGTGCCCGCTGTCGTGCCAATTGACTCAGAGCCCACGGTCGTGCCTGGTGACTTGGTGCCCTACTGTCTTGCCAGATGACGCGGTGCCCGCTGTTGAGCCAAATGACCTGATGCCTGGTGACCCGATGCCCGCTGTCCAGCTAGACGATCCAATGTCTGACTCAGTGCCCGCGGTCATACGAGTTGACTCGGAGCCCACTGCCTTGCCAGATGACGCGGTGCCCGCTGTCGAGCCAAATGACCTGATGCCTGGTGACCCGATGCCCGCTGTCCAGCCAGACGATCCAATGTCTGACCCAGTACCCGCGGTCACGCCAGTTGACTCGGAGCCCACTGCCTTGCCAGATGACACGGTGCCCGCTGTCGAGCCAAATGACCTGATGCCTGGTGACCCGATGCCCGCTGTCCAGCCAGACGAACCAATGCCTGGTGACCCGGTGCCCACTGCCTTGCCAGATGACGCGGTGCCCGCTGGCGAGCCAAATGACCTGATGCCTGGTGACCCAGTGCCCGTGTCATACCTGGTGACCCGATGCCCGCTGTCGAGCCAGACAATCCGGTACCTGATGACCCGGTGCCCGCTGTCGAGCCAAATGACCTGATGCCTGGTGACCCGATGCCCGCTGTCCAGCCAGACGATCCAATGTCTGACCCAGTGCCAGCGGTCATGCCAGTTGACTCGGAGCCCACTGTCGTGCCTGGTGACTCGGTGCCCGCGCGCTCCGCCTGGGGGCCCGAGACCTGCCGCTCCGCCTGGGGGTCCGGCGCCCGCCGCTCCGCCTGGGGGCCCGAGACCTGTCGCTCCGCCTGGGGGTCCGGCGCCCGCCGCTCCGCCTGGGGGCCCGAGACCTGTCGCTCCGCTGGGGGGGCCCGAGACCTGTCGCTCCCTGCCTGGGGGTCCGGCGCCCGCCGCTCCGCCTGGGGGCCCGAGCCTGTTGCCCCGCCTGGGGGCCCGATGCCTGTCGCCCCGCCTGGGGGCCCGATGCCTGTCGCCCCGCCTGGGGGCCCGATGCCTGCTCGCTCCGCCTGGGGGCCCGGTGCCCTGCTGCTCCGCCTGGGGGCCCGGTGCCTGCTGCTCCGCCTGGGGGCCCAGTGCCTGCTGCTCCGCCTGGGGGCCCAGTGCCTGCTGCTCCGCCTGGGGGCCCGCTGCCTGCTGCTTCGCCTGGTGATCCGATGTGCCTCTGCCCGGAGTCCAGCCCGATGTGCCTCTGCCCGGAGTCCTGCCCGATGTGCCTCTGCCCGGAGTCCTGCCCGATGTGCCTCTGCCCGGAGTCCTGCCCGATGTGCCTCTGCCCGGAGTCCAGCCCGATATGCCTCTGCCCGGAGTCCAGCCCGATGTGCCTCTGCCCGGAGTCCAGCCCGATGTGCCTCTGCCCGGAGTCCAGCCCGATGTGCCTCTGCCCGGAGTCCAGCCCGATGTGCCTCTGCCCGGAGTCCAGCCGATGTGCCGCTGCCCGGAGTCCAGCCCGATGTGCCGCTGCCCGGAGTCCAGCCCGATGTGCCGCTGCCCGTGTGCCGCTGCCTGGAGTTCTGCCTGGTGTGCCTCTGCCGGTGTGCCGCTGCCCGGTGTGCCGCTGCCCAGAGTCCTGCCTGGTGTGCCGCTGCCCGGAGTCCTGCCCGGTGTGCCAGTCTTTGATATCCCGCCAGTTACCAGACCCGGGCGGTGGAACATTTTGCCCAGCTAGGACTGTTTGGAGCGTCCTGAGGCCGCTCCTTGAGGGGGGGGGGGGTACTGTCAGGAATGGACTGGCCAGCAATGGTGGGACTCACCTGCCTTATGAGCTGCAGTACCAGGGCTGGCCAGCGGGTGCTCCCAGCAATCAGAGACTCAACCTTGCAGCCAGTCAAACACCTGGAACTGATTATACTGGTGTATTTAAGGATGGCCAGACCTGCAGACTCTGCCTTGGTGTGTGTTTTCTCCTGGGCCCTGTATCCTGTTCCTGCTCCCTGTTTCCTGTTCCTGTTCCTGTCTGATTCGTTGCTGACCCTGCCTGACCCCTACCTTTGTCTGACCATTCTCCTGCTCCTGATCCCTGGCTTGTCTGACCATTCTCCTCTGCCTGACCCTCTGTACCACGCTGCCCGCTACCTGCTGAACCTGGCTTGTGACCCCCGACCATTCTCCGCTTGCTCTCCCCTGTACCTACCTGCCCGATTGATATTGACCCGGCCTGCCTGACGACGCTTGCATTGTATGTACGGTTATCTGTGGGTGGTTGGTTTGGTTTGTTTGCACTGTGTTATGTTTTAGTATTGCACTGCGTTTATGTTTGTATTGTTAGTGTTAATAAATTATATTGTTTATAACTTATCTGAAGTCTGCGTTTCCCTGCGTCAGTCACACACCTCTGTCATACCCGGGAGCCCTGACAGGTCTACTGTTGCTGGGGAAGTCTGTTGATGCTGGTTGGGAGTCTACTGTTGATGAGGGTCATTTGTTGCTAGAAGGGATCTACTGTTGAGGGAGGGGTCTATTGCCTATTGTTGCTAGCTGATGGAGAGTCTATTGATGCTGGCTGCTGGGGGATCTGTTGTAGCTGCCGGCGGTCTATTTTTGTTAGGATGGGTACTTTGTTTGGGGGTCCATTGTTGCTGGAGGAATCTGTTGTTGCAATTTTTCTGTTTTTCTTGTTATTATTAACACATTCCATACAAACTATTTAGCACCACAAAATGATACTTGGCTCTGTATCCTCTAAAAGGAGTGGTACTGGGGAGGTGGGTAGGGGGGCTGAGACAAGAAGTGTCTCAAAAGGGGGAGTTTCCTGAAACCATATTTTATTAGAAAAAAGGCCTTGAACAAAAGTCATGAAAAGCTGTACTGCCTTACCATTTTCCAGAGAAAAATGTTGACCCAAATTTCTTGCGACCAATAGCTTCTTGATTATCCTCAAAAACAAGCCCAGTGAAAACATACAGATAAGATGTCTCTTTTGTATCTCTCTGTCTCTCCATAGAATACGTACTTGCAGCTGAAGTTGTCAACTATGTTGGTTATATATAATTGGTAATCTTTCCAAAGCAGCAATATCTGGTTTTGCTATTATTAAAAATCATTTTGTATCGGAGCATGCTCTCTATTACTGTCAATATCCCCACTCATATTTATTATTTCTCTTCTTTGTCCTATTGGTTTCGACATTCCTGGGCATTCAACTCTCCTTCCA
>CATNWA010003170.1:0-20003 GCA_951230385.1 Staurois parvus
AAGAAAAAAAAATTCTTCCAAAAGAAAGGGAAAAATGCCTAATAGTGTCACCAACCGGGTGTCTTTATTAAAAAATTTGGCTCATTTCTTTCTGGTAAAAACAAAAAATGTTGGACTTTTCCATCTTTTTTTTCCCTGGTGGACAAAGGAATCAAGACAAAAAAAGAAAGTAATCTTCCTAATGGGGAAAAACAGCAACAGAAACCAGCAGAGTTCTAATCCCCTCATTTTTCCTCCAAAAAAAAAAAAGGAAAAATGGGGCTTTAGATAGCCTTAGAAAATTTTAACAGTTGCCCATGTCCACACAAACTCTGTTCCCAATTGATTTTCCCTGGGTGAAATTACATCTACTTTTGACATGGACTTTCCCTTTTAGTGGAAGGATGGGTGTTGTTTTCCCTTCCCCCCCAAAAGTCCCGTTTTGGGGAGCAAGTTGAAAAAAACTCCTTATTTTCCATAGTTTTGAATGGCCAAAACAATTGAGACCGAAGAGCTGATGGATAAAAACCCGGGGTTTTTTAAGCAGGTGATAAGAATGTTAGTTCAGGGGATAAAAAAAATCTGAGACTCCTTTGCAATTTAGGCATTCCCTGATTCCTGGCAAGCATCAAATGGCCACAGTCAAAGTCACAGTTACAGTTACAGTCACGTTAGTTTTTCCCCTGTCGAGGTGTGGAGTACCGATGGGAGGGGCAGCAAAGCGGGTCACCATATTCCCACTGTTTGGTAACATAAGTAGGAAATCGCAGAAGGGGGCAGAAAGGGCAGGCCAAGATAAAAGAGGCGCATTCACCTGAGGGGGTTTGGAAAATTTTAAAAGCCATCAATTTTGAAAGAAGACTTGACTTTTAACCCATTTTTCTCTCTAAAATCCCTCTTACCCCCATTTAAATTTTTTGACTGTAAGATTCTTTTAGGACTTGTTTTGGTTGTTTTAAGGACTCTAATGGAGTTAAAGGGGAAAAAAAACCCCCTCCTGAAATATGAACAAACATATCCCTCAATAGGGGGTTTACATGTCTCAGTCGACACTAAATGTAATTTCTATCTGTTGTTTGTTCCCTGCTATCAGTAGAGTCATTTCGAAAAGTTTTCTTGACACCAAGAAAAAAATGGTGACGGCAGGGAACACCAGCACCAGTTTGTTTTGGACACCCTTTTTTTTCCCCTTTTAGCTGTGGGGAGGCGGTGTCCCCCTTTCCCCCATCAGTTTAGAGCTTTTCACAAGCTTTGCAGTGGCAATTTTGCCTGTTCCCCTTTCCTGCATGTTTTCCTCGGGGCCTCTGTTTCCTCCCACCCCCTAAAAACATGCAGTGGTTAGTTGGATCCGACTAAAAAATTGGCCCTGTATTATGAAGTGATTAGGGACTTTATTGTACCCCCCTTTGAGGTTAGGGATGATGTAGATGTAAAAATATATTGTAAAGTGCGGGTTTACACTGACACCATATAAGTACCTGAAAAATTTTAAAGAAAAATAATCATTTCAGCTCTCCACCCCCTTTTTTTTGACAGCTCAGACAAGCTTAAAAAATTCAGCCTTTGAACAATGCAAGGAAGAGAAACCGCAGAAAACAGGTACAACTTATGATATTGTTTCAACCCGAGTATCACTTTAGGGCCTCACCAATGGGTATAAGTTTGGGTTTACAACCCTTTAAATTCAAAGGGGGATTCCTTTATAACTGCTATAAAATGCTGCAAGTATAATGCAATTTAAGTAGAACTAAAACCCCAAACTTTTTTTTGGATAACAAAGCTGGCAATACACGTGCAAAGTTTTTTTTTTACTTAAGGTGGCTGCATGTGCATGAGACCACCCTAGGTAACTAACACATGTGATGCTAAACCCCCATCATAAACAAAACTGGGTTTAATACAGAGTAGAGGTGGCAGGGCGTAAGGGTCTACTGATTTTGGGAGCTTCTAAAGCATGAAAGAGGACCCCAGTGTGCAATAAAATCACTTTTTCAGTCAGTGCAAACTAAGGGGGACTGGGGTTAAAGAAGAACTCCAGTATAGGCAAAAAAATCAACCCATGCATACTACACCCCCTGCAAAAAAATACTAAACAGTTCAACATTTGTGAAATTCCTTACTATTGAAAAGACAAGACTAACGGCCCATTTTCAGGAGTCTTCATTTTAAGAGTCAAAACATAACGCATTATTCTCTGCCAAGGATGAGGTGTAGCAGGCATTACATCATATCCTCTCCATCCTCTCTCTGCAAGTCAAAGGAAACTACAGTTCCCATCAATCTCTCTCTTGGAAATTGCATTAGACAATGTCAGGAATGTACACTAGGGCCTGTATATGTTGAATGTGTACTTGGCCGCTCAGCAAAATCAATGGCCTCCTTCATTTTCCGCCATACTGCTAGGACACCACACTAGCAGGACCAGTTAGGTGCAACCGATGAAAGTAAAGCTGCACAGTGCAAACATGTTTGATTCATTCTCGTGTAGTCGCTTTAGTTAAAATATTTCATTCTCCCAGTATCTCCTCCTCTAGGATATCTGTGTGAGGCTGGGGGGGGGGGGGGGGGGGGGGGGGGTCTGTAGCTGTTTATCTTCACATGCCGACTCTCCTCCTCCAGCCACAACAAACAGATACAATAATTGATTCAGATACTATAGCCATACTGCAGGAGAATACTTGAAACATATCCCATGGGGTCATAGACAAGAAACACATGCATAGTACAGCAAGGAAAGCGTTGAACCTCTGACAATGTTTTTAGGACTGTTCTGTGCCAAGGTCAGGAATTGAAGGAAGTCACCCACCAGTGGGGTCACAGAAACAGGAACTCTCCCTCTAGTGGGGGTCACAGAAACAGGAAGTCCACGCTTCAGTGGAGGTCACAGAAACAGGAAGTCACGCTCCAGTGGAGGTCACAGAAACAGGAAGTCTCCCTCCAATGGGGTAACAGAAAGAGGAAATCTCCCTCCAGCGGTGGTCACAGAAACAAGAACTCACTCTTCAGTGCGGAATACTTGAAACATATCCCATGGGGTCATAGACAAGAACACATGCATAGTTACGTACGCAAGGAAGGCGTTGAACCTCTGACAATGTTTTTTAGGAATGTTCCTGTGCCAGGGGTCAGGAATTGAGGGAAGTCACCCACCAGTGGGGTCAACAGAAACAGGAACTCTCCCTCTAGGGGGGGTCACAGAAACAGGAAGTCTCGCTCCAGTGGAGGTCACAGAAACAGGAAGTCACGCTCCAGTGGAGGTCACAGAAACAGGAAGTCTCCCTCCAATGGGGTCACAGAAACAGCAAATCTCCCCCAGTGGGTAACAGAAAGAGAAAATCTCCCTCCAGTGGGGTCACAGAAACAAGAACTCACTCTCCAGTGCGGTTCACACAGAAGCAGGGAACTCACCATCCAGTGGGGTCACAGAAACACAACGTCTCCCTCCAGTGAAGTCACATGGTCAGGAAGTTAGGGGAAATCTCCCTCCAGTGGTGTCTCAGGGGCAGAAAAGAAGGGAGGTCTTCCTCCAGTGGGGTCACAGAAATACGTTTCCCTGCAGAGGGGACACTAAAGACTGTTCTAGGTACTAGCAATAGTGATGGGCCAAACACCCCCCTGTTCGTTCACGGTCGAACCTAACGAAAGTTTGACCGTGAGCTTCGAACTCAATGCAAGTCTATGGGACGCGAACTTGTAAATTCAAAAGTGCCAATTTTGAAGGCTTATATGCATGTTATTGGCCATAAAAGGGGTATTGGGACTTATGTATTGTCCTAAGGGACATGAATCAGTGAAGGAAAGAATTCAAAAAGTACCATTTTTAAATAGGCAGTAATTTTTTAAGGCTTAAATTAAAAAAAATGAAAAATTCCTTTAAATATCATGCCTGGGAGGGGGGGGGTACCCTTAAACCACCTGCAAAGCTGCATATTTGTACAATTTATAGAACCTGCTGCAGCAGGCCTGATGTTTTTGTTTTTTTAAAATTACATTTTTATTGACTTTTAAAAAAAACAAACAAAAAAAAACAGTGTACCCTTTAGGTCTGGTAGGGACCCCACAGTAATTTTTTTTTTATTTTTTTTAGAGTGCATGGGGTTCCCCCTAAAAGCGATACCATACCCTTTAGGCTTGGTAGGAATTTTTAAGGGGAACCCCATCTTCCAAAAATGGGGGTGTGTGTGGGGTTACCCCTAAAAGCACTACCAGGTTTCCCCCTAAATTCCTACCAGACCCTTGATCCGAACACAGGCCTGGCAGGGCAGGAAAGGGGGGAATGGGGTGAACGAGCACCCCCCCTCCCTGCGGCTTACCTGGCCCTATGCCAATGGGAACAAGGGCCTCTTCCCGACAACTCCTGGTGGTTGTGGGGATCTGTGGGCAGGAGAGCTCATTAGCCACAGGGTACCCCCTTGTGAATGAGTAAGCGGTACTTGTACCCCTACCCGATCATTAAAGGGTTAAATTGAGTAAAAAAATAAAGAGACCAGTCTTTTGAAAAATTTCTTTATTTAACAAAAACAAAGCAAAAGTATTTGACAAGTCCTTTATTAACAAAAAAAGAAAGGCAAAAAAAAAGGTTCCATCGTTGTAATCCATTCTCAATCACAACCTCCAGCATTGTCACAATGACGCCGAAATAAAAAAAAACCCAATGCCAGCCGACTTGTTTGCAACCGCCACGCACTCGCCGCAATCTGTCATTTGCCAGTCAGTATGTTGTGATTGGCCAAAGTATTGCACCTGAGCTATGTGAGAGCGCAGTGAATTGTGGGACACGGTGGGCTAATAGCCCGCCGAATGCCCTTACCGTTCATGTGTTTCACTTCTACAGTAACTGGAGAGGCAGCTGTTCTATGCTGTATCACTTATACATTTTAAGGTAGTTCTCAATATTTTACCCCTCAGGAACCCTAAATAATTTTCAAGCATCTGGTTTACTGTAAATGGCCCTTCCCCAACAGCTTATAACCTACCTTTCTTTTGTCCTCCAGACTCTTTGTTTGGGCTACCAGCTACTAGCAAAGAGATGAAATTTGCATTTCCACTCCTTCAGAAAGTCTGTAAGAAAATGATCACTTTCTTGCTGATAGGACTCTCTCAGATAGCTGATTTATTCTATGCCCAGGCAAAAACCAACATTTAACTTTGTGTAGCCAGGTGCCGGCTATATCATTATGGCATCTAAGGACACTTACAAATGGGACTGCATCTAATCCTTTTCCCCCCTAGTGCCCAGTACTGGAACTGCTACCTTACTTCCTATTAGCAGAGTGGATATAGCTCTTGTACAGCTGAGGATTCTGGGATCTGTAGCCAGTACATGCTGTGTTCCTGAGTGACGATTGGACTACAACTACCAGAGAGAGGTGAATACAGCTGAGAAAGATGATATTCTACTGCAGGGTGCTGCCTTGCTCTCTTGGCACAGGATTCAGAGCTGAGTGGAGCGCAGCGTTCTCCTCCAGCGATAGATTGCTGGCTACTAGTGCGGGACTCAGCAAAGTGGTGATGTCGATCGGCACACACCGGGATCGCAGCAGCTTCTCTGCATCTGGACTGTCACTATCCAGTCTTCAGCCGGTCATCTCTGCTTGCCACGCTAACAGGCTGATAGGCGGTAACTCTACATTTCTCTGCAAACAGCTAAGAGCCTGTGCAAGAACTCTGTTCCTTGGAGATGCTGCTATCCATGGGATTAATGAGCAGGCGGATGCCCAACCTCTTTCTGACAGCACTCTAGAGACACTGCATGCAGACACCTCAGAAAGATCCAAGAGATCTTTACTTTGAGCATTTACCACAGTCTGTCTGGTATCTTCATTGAATTACCATTACTCACTACTGTATATGGGCCCCACTATTGCTAGCAGAAGACAACAGCTATTGTCATATTAGGAACTTTTAAACATTCTCAGGGACTCAAGTTGCTATTTCTAGTTAAAAGGACCTCTTCCCATCTAAGCCATTGTTGTGTCAAATTAGAGTGTCTATACCCATTTATGTCAGAGTATATAAATATATATATATATATATGTATATTTACTTAATTCTTTGCATTTCCTTTTGTGACGCCGGTGGCCCAAAAGGAGCTGACAAGTCAACAAGCCTTTTTCTTTCTTCCCCCTCCTGATGCTGGTGTTGCAGTTACAGAGTTATAATGTGCCATTTGTGACTGTATAATCTGTTAACCGTTGCTATTTGGTTATTTCCATTTTTATCAGTGTTTTTGGCTTTATGCATTTACTAGGGATATAGCTCCTAAACCTTCATTTCTGTGGTCTACTCTTCTGAACGATCCTAATATAGAGGTGTTACTAAAGAATCGTGTCTCTTGCATTATTATTTCATACTGTTGGAATATGTCTGAACCCAGATTGTCAGAGGTGTAGGGACGCTTGCAAGGTCAGGGCAACCATTGGGGACAAGCATTTTCAAGTGGCCTCTGCGGGAGTAGAGCTATATTTGCAATCTCCAGAGAAATGGAAAGATTTGGCTTGGGGAGCAAGCACAACTAACTGTCTCTTTAGTGAAAAACACAGAATTTTGTGAGCTAAACAATGTTACAATGTAGAGTGTGCCATGGTGTCGCTTTGAATGGTGGACATGGTGAAAGGTGGGTAATCCTAAAGAACATGGTTTATTGTGAAATTTATTTTTTCATCTTCTATCATCAGCTTCCTTTCCAGCTATTGGTGTTTGATCACATGACATCACAGAGCCTCAAAGGAAGTTGATGCTGAAAGACTTCCCTTTACCAGGTACTGTGATCTCAGGCCTGAACAGGGAGTAGGTAACTATATAACACAGTGAGTGTCACTGATTGTAGGTTACTCTTTGATTGACCTCTGAATGATGAAGTATCTCCACTTGGGGCCACCACTATATCATGTTAGTATTGGCCCAGGCAGCTAATGTCACCTGACTTCCAGCTCAGTACCCCCTTGCAAAAACTCATACAAGCTGACCCAGAATTCTCAGTGGAGTCCCTGAGATACATAACAAACCTTATAGGTGAATTATCATCAGCAGAGGTGGCCTTAATGACTCAACATAAAGCATACAGGATGATTACCATGCATTCCTAACACATGCCAAGCACTCTCTGGAGACCAGTAAGAGAAGTTTAACAAGCCATGCTGCTCAATATATACCTGTGCCCAGCTAAGCATTGGTTTATTATTTGATGTAGCATTGGCATGGATGCTGGATGCAGCATTGGCTTGCACTTTTCAGTACTGACGAATCCGTGAAGGAAACTCTGACTAATATATACATATATCTATGTAGGGTGCACACAGTTGATATGGGGCTTGGGGTGGGAAGGAAGGGAGAATGTCATTAGCACCCCAAGGATCACCAATATGGGTCCAAAAGTTTTAATGAACAAAAACATTTTTACAGCAAGGCAACATTTTGGAGTCTTGCAGGACCACTTCAGGCATGACGTCACATGCCTGATGAAGGGGTCCTGTGAGACTCCGAAATGTTGCCTTGCTGTAACTATGGGATCGTTCATTAAAACTTTTGGACCCATATTGGTGATCCTCGGTGTGCTGGTGACATTCTCCCTTGCTGATTCTGTTTGGTTCCAGCCGACGATCGCTGCAGCACCCACTAATACACACAGCCATTTTTAACGCAGGAACGTGTGCATTTGGATTGTACACTTGCATTTTGGAGTGGGAAGGAGGCCCATTAGGTGGCTACTGAGGCAAATTGAACATAGAAAATATGTGTGCATGTGAAGATATCCCATATCCAGTACTATATCTTTAAGAGGTTGCTATCAACACTGACCCTGTACCCAGCGAAGAGAGCTGAAATCAGACTCTCAGGAGGAGTCTTCAGAATTGTCATTGGTAGTCGCAAATCCCCTTTGGCAGGCTGTGCAATAAGGAAACTTTGTTTAGCTGTCTCAGCAGTGTAGATTAATTACCTTCAGAGCTTCTAGTTGGCAGGTCTGGTGGATCATCGGTTTTTACTCTTGGAAAAGCTGCTGTGGAGGGTTACATGATAGAAGACTGGGAGTAAATAGATCTTTGGGGAGTTTTTTAGCATTGCAGATTGGTGTGAGTGGGTAGAGGGTTTGGGGCATGAAGGGGTTCTAACATTTGCCTAGAGATAAACTTTAACCAGTTAAAGAAGGCTTAATAATGGGCCCTTTTAGAACACCCCCCCCCCCCCATCCCCAGGGGCCTTGATTCAGTGAGGGTTTTCTCTACTTGATCCATGTTTGCTATCTTCTTGTTTAGAGGTGTGGAGGACAGACAAAAAACACAGTAGTTTGGTAAGGTCACAGGGCTTGGGTTGCTGGACCCAGGTCTCCAACCAAGTGCTGTTGATCACAAGCGTTTTGCTACTATCCCCTAGGAATGGTCAGGCTGCTAACTGGTTCTGTCTAGAAGAAGTAAAGGCAGAAAGTTGTGTAACAGGCAGACAGTGAATAGACTGTCTCTCTTCATAAGCACAAGCAATACCTAAAATCCTAGAGGAGAAGAGACACTGCTAATAAGTGCAGAGAGGTAGAAAGGAAGAGACAGGGAGTACAGAAAAGGAAATAAGTGTTGTTTCTGCTTTTTCACTCTAAGTGGGATGACTAAGGGTGCACAGGCTTTTTTAGAACCCTAGCACTAGAGGGTCTCAGGTACTGAAAGGCTCAATAAACAAAAAAATCGAAGGGTGAAAAGGCTGTAATTTATTCAACTTAAAAACAAATGAGTGCATACTCACAAACGCCAAAAAGGAAAGGCATGATAAAAAACACAGAAACCTCAATGGTCATCCTGAATATGAAACTCACATAGATATAGACCAACTACCTCTGGAATTCAAAGGACATGCCCTCATCCTCAGAGCAAGAGGAGGGCTCTGATGAAGAGGGCATGTTCCTTGATATATGCTTTGTGGTGGGAAGGAGAATTTTTTATGATTCCAAGATCTCGAGAGGTCAGCATTGGTGGAACATTTTTGTTTCCAACATCAGTTTGATGACCCTTAATTCTACCTGGTTGGCTTCTCAAGAGTCTCTGAGCGCTATGGTGTAATTTTGTCAGTATTACTGAAAGGCTCCACTTTTGCATATCTGCTGCTCTTGCATGATAAGAAAAGAAGCTAAAACTGTTAACTAGTAATATTTTGTGATTTCGGCAGATGTTCTATTTAGTTTTCTGCTCTTTAATTGCACCAAAAGTCTTCATTAAACTGTATCACTGCAGGCTCCCCAGAGAGAACAAAAAAGATCTCAACCAGTCTCAGCATCCTACAGAATTTTTTCGGGATGGGACTTCCCAACAAATTATAGTGTTTTAATGATAACGTTGCAGCACACAACTTGTAAAGATGCTTTTAAATCCCCATCAGGCACCAAGAACCATCTTAATGGATGCTGCACATTCTATGAAGTTTGCATATGTGGGACGCTTTATCGTGTTTTAAGAGTGCAGGCGCACCTAAATAATTTATCATGACAATTAGGCCTCTTTGCATTTCTCTATCTGCTACAAAAATAAGTTTACCACAAAGTATGCAAAAAGAGTCTCACCACTAGTTCCCTCTGCTTGTTTTAAAATGCAAAGCAAATGCTAGCAAATATGATGCAGTTTTTAAAGATCACAGCTTTGCATTCTGAAAATAAATTCATAGAAATGTTTAGCTATCCAAAGCCCTTTTTTATTGTTGTTACATGTCTTTTCTAGTGCCTCTTCTGCTAGTGGAAACCAGTGATCCAGCGCTACATTCTGGGCCTGATGCTGACCTGCCTTATCGTTGCCCCTAGTTGTAAAATCACCATGCTACTGTTGAATTCTTCAGGACTTGTAAGGACCCTGACACTGAATGTTCAATGGAAAGTGTCCATATCATGACTAGGCAGCATTGTGGATTGGCAAAGAAAGACCCTCCCACTCTGCACTGAAGATGAGAGATGATTCACCATTGTGGTGTTTGGGACAAAGGGGTCCCTGGCCAAAGCACAGCTTAAAATGAAATCAATTTTGAGGGAGTGTGTAGGCTTCCATTGCTGACTTTCACTCTAAAAATATCAGTTCTCTGTCTGTAATACTGTTCCAATGGTTTTAGTACTTTGAGCCGCTGACCTGGAACACTTTGCTGATCAGGAGATTAACTTTCCCAATTTGCGTGTTTGCTCAAGTTCTGTGATTTAGAAAGTATGGGAGACAGAGCTAGCTAGTCAACTAGAATTTTTTTAAGAAGGACACCAATGGCAATATCCAAATTATTCTTAATTCAGGTTACCTTTAACTTGTATTCCATTCCAGATATACCATTGTGCAGTCTTTGTAGCTGCTTATGGACCCTCTGGAACTTAGGGGGCTATTTTTACTAGATGTTGCAAAGATGGATACAGGGAGCCCTTACCTGAAAAGACAATGAAGAATAAAGAGACCTTCTTACTTATGATGCCCTTATTGTGCTCTTGGTGCTCTTGGATTGTAATATCTTAATGGTGACAGGAAAGAGGTGACAGGTCCTCATTTTAGATATTACAAGAGTTTTCTATTCTATAGTGTTTATTTTTATTTCATTCTTTTCAAATGTCACTCCTTTTTCCTACATAGAGCTCAGGGACTGGTAGGTCATGGAGTTCGTGCAGAAGTAGAAGATTGCCATGTAGTCCTTTCTCATTCCAATCTAAATCAACCAGACTTAACAACCAAACACCAGCCTATAGTTGTGGATAGCTTATGGTTGTACAAATGAATAACTCTCAGGGGATGTGTTTTACTTTATTTTGTATTCACCCTTCCTACCAACAGTGAGCCCTACATGCTTGTAGCACCCTCCTAGTTAGCCAGGGGGAGCTAACTATCATTTTTATAAGTAGGAGGCTGAGTAGCAGCCAGGAAAAATATTCAGAGGGGTGTAACTTGGATCATGGCTAAGAGGCTTTGCAGATCAGTTCCCTGATACCTCCCTGTGATCTAGACTCTTATAGAAGTCTCTAGAACTCAGTGGGCAGGGGTGAGCAGGAGCTGGATAGAGAGAAAACAGGTGGCGCACACACCTAGTGCATTATCCAAGGTTTATTGTAGGAATGAAATAATAAAAACATACTCACAGACGAAGCATGTATCTAAAAAGCATAGAAAAATGACAATGGCCACAACGGCGGGCAAGGTGTTCTCACTGTCAGTGCGGTCAAATGGCTGATGCGTTTCGGGGACGAATCCCTTTCCTCAGAGCTGATGACCAACCTCTGATGCTGATGTTTGGTGTATGGACAGAAAGAGCCTCGCTGTTGATGTTTGAGGCATCAACAACGAGGCTCTTTCTGTCCATACACCAAACATCAGCATCAGAGGTTGGTCATCAGCTCTGAGGAAAGGGATTCGTCCTCGAAATGCGTCAGCCATTTGACCGCACTGACAGTGAGAACACCTTGCCTGCCATTGTGGCCATTGTCATTTTTCTATGCTTTTTAGATACATGCTTCGTCTGTGAATATGTTTTTATTATTTAATTCCTACAATAAACCTTGGATAATGCACTAGGTGTGTGCGCCACCTGTTTTCTCTCTATCCAGTGGCTGATTTCCCCGTCTGAGGAGGGTTGCACCCCTGGAACATTTCCTTTGGTTGTCGCTGTCCTGGTACCCTTGGCATCCCTTTTGGCTGTGCATATCCTGAGGCGCTGGAGAGTACATATGATATCCTTGAGCAGGAGCTGGTCTGCCCTGTTAAAAGATTCTGACCAATCCTCAAGCAGGAGGCTTGGCATGGGGTCAGGACAGCCCTTAAGAGTGACTGAGCCTGCTCAGTAGCGGGAGAGTTCAGGTGGAAGATGGAGTGAGTAGGATGGAGTGTGGAGCCTGGGAGGGGGGTTGAGGAGAGGGGTACCTACAGGCAGAGGAGCTAGAAAGGAGGATTTCTCAGCCTCAACTGTCTGCTGAGAGAGGACAGCTTGTGGAGCAGGGAAGGAGCCTTCCCAGCTTAAGGCCTGAAGGGAGCCACCCACAATCTTGCAGTAGAGGACAGAGTGAGTAATCGCACACTCCCTGGCCAAGATAAGGGGAGAGGGCATTCTGGTGGAAAACCTGACTTGCCCCCATCTAAGACTGCTGATCTTGAAGTGGCAGATTCTGGGTCCCCTTGCCCAGGGATTCCCTTAGGCAGCTGGGTGAAGAGATTTCTTCTGGGGTCTGAGGTGGTACGTCATGAGAGGATGGATACCTCTCCAAAGAAGAGAAACCCTTCTGAGCATTTGTACCTAGTTCTAGGAAGTTGTCCTCAGTTTACCAGTTCCTTGGGAATCCCATGTATCCATCATCCCCATTCAAGTTCAAACCCCCCAATAAAATCCCCTCAAAAAACAAGTTCATGGACTGCTTACTATATGTATTCTATACGCATTGACTCCTGCTGCCTTCCACCTGGGTAAATGCTCCTTTCTCCTACCTCCACTCTTAACTCCAAAACGCATTGACTCCTGCTGCCTTCCTCCTGGGTAAATGCTCCTTTCTCCTACCTCCACTCTTAACTCCAAAACGCATTGACTCCTGCTGCCTTCCTCCTGGGTAAATGCTCCTTTCTCCTACCTCCACTCTTAACTCCAAAACGCATTGACTCCTGCTCTGCCTTCCTCCTGGGTAAATGCTCCTTTCTCCTACCTCCACTCTTAACTCCAAAACGCATTGACTCCTGCTATATTCAGAACAAATGGTGTATTTATATTTTTGTATATGTTGACCAGCTCTCACCTTTAGCTGCACCCGTTTTACGATTGGTGTCTGTTTCCTGAGAGAATCATCCCCCACTCCTCATGTGATCTTTATCAGCTTCTAATTGGGGTGGAGTTGAATGCTCATTTGAGCATCTCCCTATAAATTTAGATCAGCTCATGGGGGAGATCTCTGATGGGGGGCACAGTCTCTGATGGGGTGCTGCTTCAGATTGAGTGCGGCTTCGAACGAGTGCATAGAAGAAGCAGTTAAACGCAGCAGTTGAACTAAAGCAGGAGAACCCAAGCAGCAGGAAGACACAACAACAGTAAGAAGCTCTACTGCATGCTGGAAGACTGCAAGCAAACACCCTGGGAAACCTCTTACATGCCTGAGACCCACTCTGTGTGCCTTTATATAATACGCCCCTCTTCTCATCATATTACTACCCTCTGTTCCCAAATCTCATTTCTCTACCCCTCTGCTCCACCCCACAACCTGTACATCTCCCCCTCACTGCTATCATCTCCCTACTACTGCTCTCTTCACCTCCCCAAAATGTCTCTTCCACTCCTCCTTCTCATTTCCCTCTCCTCCGTTCCCAAATTCCATTCACTATATCCCTCTGCCCCTCCCAAACATTTGTATATCGTGTCCTCACTGCTTCCCTCACCCCTCTATGGCACCCACCACCTCCTCCTATTACTCCGCTCTCCCACTGACCCCAACACCTCCACTAGAAGTTTCTCACGCTCCTGCACATCCCGCTCCCATGCCACCTTTCTCACCCTTCTCCTCCTCCTAGCCGCGGGGGACATCTCCCCAAATCCTGGCCCTCCCCCTCCCTCACCCGCTCAACACCCTCCCACTTCCACGTCCTACTGCAACCCCCGCAACTTAGTATCTGTCTCCCTGCTCCCTAAAATCTCCCCCCCGTTTTCATGTGCACTCCTGAACGCCCGTTCGGTGTGCAACAAGCTTACCGCCATCCACGACCTCTTTGTTTCCCGCTCCCTCAACCTCCTGGCGATCACGGAAACCTGGATCCAGCCCACTGACTCTACCCCCCCCCTGCTGCACTCTCCTATGGAGGTCTCACCTGGACCCACTCACCCAGGCCTAACGGTCGTAAAGGTGGTGGGGTTGGTCTGCTCCTGTCACCGCAGAGCACCTTCCGAGTCCTCCCCAAACACCCCCCCCCCTATCCTTCTCCTCCTTCGAGGCCCACTGCGTCCGACTATTCTCCCCAACCCCCTGAAGATTGCTGTGATATACCGGCCTCCTGGATCCATACCCCGCTTCCTGGATGACTTCTCCTCCTGGCTACCATTCTTCCTCTCCTCTGAGCTACCCACCATAATTCTTGGGGATTTTAACATCCCTGTCAACCTCGACAACCCGGACACAGCCCGTCTCCTCCACCTAACCTCCTCCTTTGCACTTGCACAGTGCATACAATCCACCACCCACTCCGACGGAAATATCCTTGATCTTGTCTTCTCCAACCGATGCGCTCCCCCACAACCTCACTAACACCCCCTTCCCTCTCTCTGACCACAACCTGATCACCTTCTCTATCTCCTCGTCCTCCAACGCCTACCCCTCCAAATGTCACACTACTACCAGCCGTAACCTCCGCAACCTTAACCCTGCCTCCCTCCACTCTGCAGCTGATCAACTCCACGACCGCATCCTCCCCCTGTCCTGCCCCGACTTGGCTTTGACCGCCTACAACAATGCGCTCTCAACAGCCCTTGACTCACTAGCGCCTTTAACCACACGCAACACCAGACCCCGACCGCTCCAGCCCTGGCAGACTGATCACACCAAAACCCTCAAACGACAAAGTCGTGCCCTAGAGCGACTATGGCGCAAAACCAAATCCAAACAAGCCTTCACCCGCTACAAATCTGCCTTCCGCACCTACACCTCCTCCCTCCATGCTGCCAAACAGGCCTACTTCTTGACCCTCATCAAGGCCCTCTCCTCCAATCCTCGCCGACTCTTCTCTGCCTTCAACTCTCTACTCTCTCCACCCCCACCTCCACCCAGCACCTCACTCACTGCCCTTGAGATTGCCAATCACTTCAAAAACAAAATTGACACAATTCGCAAGGACATTGCCGCAACTCACACGCCCTCTCAACCTGTCCCCTCTCACACAGCTACCCCCTTATCCCCCCTCCCCCTCGACATAACCCGCAGGGACTTCGTCGCTGCTCAAACTCTCTCCAACCCCCTTCACCCTCACTCAGCTACCCCCCTCATCACCCCTCTCCCCACGCCCCCACCACTGCTCTGACCTCCTCTTCCACCCCACCCTACATTCCTCATACTGAAGCTCCCCCAACACTCCACACCTTTGACCTTACTACCATCGAGGAAGTCTCCAAGACCCTCTCTGATGCCCGCCTCACCACCTGCCCCCTCGACCCTATCCCCTCCCACAACTCCTACGACCTTCCTCCTCCTCCATCCTACGCTCCCTCACCCACATCTTCAATCTCTCCCTCTCCTCAGGCACTTTCCCCTCCCCTCTGAAACATGCACACATCACCCCCATACTTAAAAAGCCCTCCCTGGACCCCAATGACCCGAACAACCTCAGACCCATCTCCCTGCTCCCATTTACATCTAAACTCCTCGAGCGCCTAGTCTACACCCGCCTATGCTCTCACCTCAACGACAACAACCTCCTCGATCCCCTACAGTCCGGCTTCCGTCCCCTACACTCCACCGAAACTGCCTTACTCAAACTCTCCAACGACCTGCTAACCGCCAAAGCTAATGGACACTATTCAGTGCTCCTACTCCTTGACCTCTCTGCGGCCTTCGACACAGTCGACCACCCCCTCCTCCTCAAAAAACTACACTCCCTCGGCCTCAGAGATTCTGCTCTCTCCTGGATCTCATCCTACCTGTCACAACGCTCTTTCAGCGTTACCTATAATGCTACCACCTCCCCCTCACTCCCCCCTCTCTGTTGGGGTCCCTCAAGGCTCTGTCCTCGGGCCCCTTCTCTTCTCCATCTATACCTCCTCCCTTGGCCAACTCATACACTCTCACGGCTTCAACTACCACCTCTATGCCGACGACACACAAATCTATCTCTCAACCCCCCACCTCACCCCCTTGGTCTCAGCCCGAATCACACACCTACTGAGCGACATATCAGACTGGATGTCGCTCCACTTCCTTAATTTGAACCTCTCCAAAACCGAGTTTCTTGTCTTCCCCCCCCGGCCCGGACACCCCCCCCATTGATTTCTCCGTCACATCCAACAACGCTACCATCAAACCCGCCCTGCAGGCCAGAGTACTGGGTGTCATTCTGGACTCCAACCTATCCTTCCAGCCCCAAGTCCAATCTTTAACAAACTCGTGCAGACTCCACCTCCGCAACATCGCCAAAATCCGCACGTTCCCTAACCCCAGAAACCACTAAACAGCTCATCCACTCCCTCATCATATCACGACTCGACTACTGCAACTCCCTCCTCACTGGCCTGCCTCGCCGCTGGCTATCCCCTCTTCAGTCCATCCTGAACACGGCTGCCAGACTCATTCACCTTTCCAACCGCTCTGTCTCCGCCACCCCCCTCTGCCAATCCCTCCACTGGCTTCCGATTGCGCAACGGATCAAATTCAAAATCCTAACGCTGACGTACAAAGCTGTCCACCATACTGCCCCCGAACTACATCACTGACCTAATATCCAAGTACCGCCCAGCACGCACACTCCGCTCCTCACAAGACCTCCTTCTCTCTAGTTCCCTGGTCTCCTCCTCCCATGCCCGCCTCCAGGACTTCTCCAGGGTGTCACCCATCCTCTGGAACTCCCTGCCCCAACCCATCAGATTATCACCTACTCTCCTCTCCTTTAGGCGCACCCTGAAAACCCATCTCTTCAGGGAAGCCTACCCCACCCCCTGCTAACTTGCCTCCCTCCTCCACTCCTCCTACCACTCCATCCCCCACAGCTATCTCCTCCTGTACCACCACCCCCTCCCTCCTAGATTGTAAGCTCGAAAGAGCAGGGCCCTTGATCCCCTCATGTTTTGCATTGTATTGGTATTGTTCTGTCACATGTTCTGTCTCCCTTTGTAATGTACAGCGCTGAGCGAACTATTGGCGCTTTATAAATACTGTATAATAATAATAATAATATGTGGACTGCAAGGCTGGAAGGAAATGCATGTTGCCTGGCTATGCACGACTATAGGGGGACCCAAAACCCATCTACTCCTAAGGGGGTAGTGCTACACACTGATGAATGCCCGTGGAGGATAAGCTTTGCCATGTCAGACAGCTTCTTTCATTCACCTTGGAAGATGATTACCGTATAAGGAAGAGCACTGCATTAAATCTTGTGAAAGCAGCTGCACATACCCCTAGTTCTATTATGATCAGCTATTTCTTTTTCCATAATTACAATCATATCCAAATATACCTTCATTTTCAGTCTGGTGAGCGGAGTTCTGTTTTGATTCCTTATAAGAGAGGATTTGGATGCACTCTTCATTTGAAGAGTAAGCGACAAGACGCATGTTCTTCTCGTGGTTGGTCTCCCGGAAAGATTCATCCCCTGTGTCTTGACTTGCTGGACTTGGTGGTGGCTTGTGTTTCTGAGAGAGCTTTTCTGTACTCTTCTTAGATAACTTTTCTTTGGTCTTGTCTTCTCTGCTGCTGCTGGCAAGGTTCTTTTCTGCAACAAAAAGCTGTGAGAGGTCAAATCAGCTACGATCTATGTGAGCCAGTCAAGTATGGTTTTCTAATATTGTAATCCAAATAAACAAAATGTTAATAATTTCCTCTCCTGAGCAAACCAACTACCATGAATATTGTCTGCAAGCTTTTTTCTTAAAGTGTTTGTAAACCCACACATAAACCCAGTGAAGAGACTACCCTCAGATGATACACAGAGATGAAACAAATCTTCCTACATAGGTTGTGCCTGTTTATCTGCAGCCACCTCTCCTCTACATCTATTCAAAGTGTACAGTTTATACAGCATTTCTGAGCTTCCAGAAGTGGGGGGCGGGGATCTGACATCACACCTTGCACAGTTCAGAGAGGAGAGCTGAGTGTGATCTGAGACCTGAGTGGAGGGAATGGACACACCCCCTCTACACAATTATAGGGAAACTGTGAGGCTGTCAATCATATATCAATATAGATAGATTGGTATCTGCCTTTCTGTGGCGCGGGGTACCTCTTGCTTTGAATTGCAGGTACTCTCCACAACTGTAGAAGGAAGGGGCTAGTGGTACCAAATTTTCCTTGTTATTTTTTAGCAGGTCAGTTCATTTTTGTACATAGGTGGTTGACGAAGCCAGAAGATGATGCGGCTATAACATTGGAGGCGGCCATTGTGGGTTCATATGAAGCCTTTAATCCTACTTATTATCTAAGAGGTAGCAGGGCTCATACCCTCTATGGTGTCTAGGTACGCTACTATTAGAACATGGGAGGTAACCAGGTGTGGCAGAAATTAATTAGAATAGGGTGTGGCCCCACATATGCTGTTATGGAAAAACCCTCAGCTGCCCCATTTTTATTCTTAGCCAGAATCCAATCCTTTGGACAAAGTTTTGGTATTAGGACATTTGGAACGGTGGTGAGGAATGGAGTGCTACTACCATATGAATGTTTATAAAATCCCAACAACCATCTCCCTAACTCCCACCTTTTAGATACCTACAGTTTAGATATTCCTTCTACACCCCAGTTTAGGTCTTCTAATCTGATAGTGAGGAAATTTGGTTGACTTAGAGGCTCTGCTTAGAGATAGCAACCTGACCAAATCTTCATCCACTATATACAAACAAATTGTTAGGTTGATTACATCTAAGGTCCATCTGTCTTAGTGCAATGTCTGGTTTGACGGATTTTCCACAATTGGGAATAGTGATGATTGTGATGATATGTGTGGTTCCTTCCTTTCACTAGAATTGGTGTGCCAGCACAAGATCATCTTATCCACTTCATTCCCCGAGCCAATTCTTACATTTCTTCTCATTAAGAATATAAAAATTCAATATTTTTTTTGCTAGAAAATTTCTTAAAACCCCCATACATTATATACTTTTTTGTAGCAGAGGCCCTAGAGAATAATTTAGCAGTTGCTGCCATTTTATATATTACACAGTATTTGAGCATTATTCAAAACGCAATTTTTTTGGCAAAAATACACTAATGGATTTTCAAAAAACAAATATCACGAATAATATAAGTCAAAGTATTGTAAAAATATGAATAAGGATGATTATGCCGAATAAATGGATACCTCAAAACATGGTAATGCTTTAAAAAGGTGCAACCCAACTACGTGTAATGTTTCCAAACTACGGTACTTAAAAATAGGATGACTCTTTAAAAATTTCTTCAACAGGTTTTCAGTTTAGAGTTACAGAGAAAGGCCTAGTGCTAAGAATTAAATGCACTTGCTCCCTGCTGTTTTGTGGTGGATAACCCATCGCATGTGTGGTTTGGACACCGATAACCTATGTTAACATGACCTATGTAATGCCATCATCCAACTGTGTTGCAAGCATTGGGGGCAAGGCAACTTTTAAAATGTTTTCATTTTATTTTAATTTTAGATTACTTTTTTGTTATTTTTTATCACTGTCCCTGTCAAAAAAAGTTTTTTTTGATCACTTTATTCCTATCAACACATGGAATGTAAACATTCCTTGTGATAGAAATAAGCATGACAGGTCCCTCATATTCTCTTTAGGAGAGATCGGGGTCATTAAGACCCCACATCTTCCTTATAAGTAAAACATTAGATTAAAAAAAAAAACATTGCTAATGCTTAAAAAAAAATGGCCTTGTTTTTCATCAGGCCAGAACCGGGGTTGGGTAAACATCGCTTTGGGGCCTCCTAGGCCATGAAAAGGTGAAGGCCCCCTTTTCCCTTTACTTATCTCATGCCCGAAAGCCATGATAGTCAAATGGGTTCCGGGCACACCATCTTCCCCGGCAAAGCAAGAGAACAACCGAAAGCAGGGGAGGAGGGGGCGTCCCCCTTATGCCACTCCTAAAAATGATCTGGTGGTGAAACCCTGCCCAGACCACTTTTTTAAAAAAAGAGAAACCCCGGTTGAAAAAAAACAATACCAGGTTTGGGGTCTTCCAAATTGATTGCAAGGGTTGGGACTCAGAGGCTTACTTTGGGATAGCAACCTGACCAGGGGTTTATTCACTAATCAAACATTTTTTTTGATACATCTAAGGCCTTTTGTCTTGCTGCAATGTGGTTGACTGATTTTCCCCCAATTAGATGGGGGGGATAATTGGGGTGATATTGAGGTTTTCTCCCTTCACTAATTGGGCAGCAAAA
>CATNWA010003171.1:0-2500 GCA_951230385.1 Staurois parvus
AAGGGGAGGGGAGGAATGGAAGGAATGAAGGAAGAGGAAAGGAAGGAAGAGAGTAGAGAGAGTGAAAAGGAGGGGTGGAGAGAAGATGGAGAAGAAGGAGAAGGAGAAGAAGAGGAGGGAAGGAAGGAAGGAGGCAAGAGGCACGGGAAGGAAGGACAGGAAAGAAGGTAGGAGAGGAAGGACCAGAGAAGGAGGAAGGAAGGAATGGGGAAAGGAAGGGTGGAAGGAGGGAAGAAAAAAGGAAGGAACGAAGGAAAAAGGAAGGAATAAAGGAATAGAGGGCAGCGAAAAAGAGAAGGAAGTAAGTAAAAAAGTAAAGAAGAAAGAAAGGAAGGAAAGAATGGAAGGAAGGAGAGGAAGGAAGAAGGAGGTGAGAGTAAAGGAAGAAAGGAAAGACTGGAAGAAGGAATTAAGAAAGGAAGAAAGGGAAAGAAGGAAGGAAGGAAAGAAAGGAAAAAAAAAAAAAAAAGGAAGGAAGAAGGAAAGATGGAAAGGAAAAGGAAGGAAGGAAAGGAGGAGTGAAGAAGCTGGCAAAGAAAAAGAAAGAAGGAATAAAGAAGAAGGAAGAAAGGAAGGAAGGGAAGGAAGAAAGGAAGGAAGAAGGAAGAAGGAAGAAGGAAGGAAGAAAACGGAGGAACGAAGGAAGAAGAAAAGAAAGGAGGGGAGTGAAGGAAACCTGGCAAGTATTTAATGTAAGGAAAGAGAAGGAAAAGGAAGAAAGGGAAAGGAAGGAGGAAGATGAAAAGGGAGGAGAAAGGAAGGAAGGAAGGAAGGAAGGAGGAAAAAGGAAGGAAGGAAAAAAGTAAGAAAAAAAAAGGAAAGAGGAAGGAAAGGAAGGGAAAGAGGGGGAGAAAAGGAAACCTAAGAAGAAAGGTAAGGAAGGAAGGAAGAAGAAGGAAAAAAGGAAGGAAGGAAGGAAGGAGAGGAAGGAAGGAAGGAAGGAAAAAAAAAAGGAAAAGAGAAAGAAGGAAAGGAAGGAAAAAGGAAAAAAGGAAAAGGGAAAGGAAGAAGGAAAAGGAAGGAAAAAAGAAGAAGGAAAAAAGGGGAGTGAAGAAACCTGGCAAGAAGGAAGTGGAAGGGGAAGGAAAGAAAAGGAGGAAAGGAATGAAGGAAGGGAAGAAGGAAGAAGGAAAGGAAGGAAGAGGAAGAAAGGAAAGAAGGAAGGAAGGAAAAAAAGGAAAAGAAAAAAGGGGGGGAAAGGATGGAAGTTTAGAGAAAGTGGCAAAAAAGAAAAGGAAGGAAAGGAAAAAAAGGAAAAAAAGAAGGCAGGAAGGAAAGGAAGGAAGGAAAGGAAGAACGGGAGGGAAAGAAGAAGAAAAAGGAAGGAAGGAAGGAAAAGAAAAGGAAGGGGGAAAAGGAAGGGGAAAGGAATGGAAAGGAAGGAAACCCTGACAAGAAGAAGGAAGGAAGAAGGAGGGAAAAGATGGAAGAAAGGAAGGAAAAGGAAAGGAAGGAGAAAAATGAGGGAAAGAAAGGAAGGAAAAGAAGGAAGGAAGGAAGAAGGAAAGGAAGGGATGGGAAAAAGGAAGAGGGAAATTAAGAGAAGGAAAAGGAAGGAAAGAAGAAGGAAGGAAGGAAAGAAAAGGAGAAAAAAAAGGAAGAAGGAGAAAGGAAGAGGAAGGAAAGGGGGGAAAAGAAAGGAAGAAAGAAGGAAGGAAGGAGGGAAGGAAGGAAAGAAGGAAGAAGGAAGGAAGAAAGGAAGGAAAGGAAAGGAAGGAAGGAAGGAAGGAGGGAAGGAAGAAGGAATGGGAAAAAAAGGGGAGAAAAAAGAAGGAAGAAAGGAAGGAAAGGAAAGGAGAAGAAAGGAGAGGAAGGAAGGAAAGGAAAGAAAGGAAGGAAGAGAAGAGGAAGAAGGAAGGAAGAAGGAAAAGGGGAAAAAGGAAAAAGGAAGGAAGGAAAAAAAGAAAGGAGGGAAGGAAGGAGGGGAGGAAGGAAGAAAGGAAAAAAGAAAGGAAGGAAGGAAGGAAGGAGAGAAAGGAAAAGAGAAGAAAGGAAGAAAAGAAGGAAGTAGAAAGGAAAAAATGAAAAAGGAAGGGGGAATGGAAAGAAGGAAGGAAAAGAAGGAAGGAAAAAAGGAAGAATGAAGGAAGGAAGGAGAAGGAAGGAAGGAGGAGAAGGAAAAAAAAGGAAGGAAAGGAAGGAAGGGAAGGAATGAAGAAGAAAAAGAAAGGAAAGGAAAAGAAAGGGAAGCTGGCAAAAAGTCAAGGGAAGGAAGGAAGGAAGAAGGGAATGGAGGAAGGAGGAAGGAAAAATGAAGGGAGGGGGAAGGAAGAAAGAAAAAAGGGAAGGAAAAAAAAAAAAAAAAAAAGGAAAAGAAGGAAGGAAGGAAGAAAAGGATGGAAGGAATGGAAGGAAGGAAGTGAGGAAAAAAGGAAGGAGAGGAAAAGGAAGGAAGGAAGGAAAGGAAGGGGAAGGAGGAAGGAGGAAAGAAAGGAAGGAAAAAAGGAAGGAAGGAAAGAAGAAGGAAGGAAGAAAGGAAGGAAGGGAGGGAAGGAAGGAA
>CATNWA010003171.1:7500-12500 GCA_951230385.1 Staurois parvus
TCATCTATCAATCTTTGTGGGACTCGTCCTAAATCACCATGCGCTTCTTGATTCCAAAGTTTGGGAAGACACAAGGGTCTTCCTAGAAAGAGGTGGAGATCACACATAAGGTGTTTCAGCATGAGCTACCATATCTAGCATCCCTTTCAGCAAGGTGTTTGTGTGGACACAAACATGACAACAAATCAGAAGGCTTCACAATGCCGCGCAATAGATGTAGAAGCAAAGAAGTTTTCTTTTCTTCCCTCGCATGAAAAAAAATGCCAGATTTAACTGATTCACTTAGCTTTGTATCAACATCTAGACGGATTAGCACAGGTTCAGTAGGACGTGCACGTTCACATTCTAGCAGCATCTTGGAAAGAGTGGATGAGAATCCAAGGGTAGGCTATTTTCTGGAATGCGGGCTAGGATCTCATGCAGCTGCTCAGCAAACGATTGTCAGCTTCATCATAAACGACATACTCCACACTGCGTAACTTCAGATTCCTGTCGTACATCAGAATTTTAAGGTAGTGCAGGTAACTGATCTTTCTTGTCCCCACCCAAAATAAGTGCAGTTTGCAAATTTTCCAACCGAAAGTAATATTAATTAAAATATTTTAACCCATGCTCCCAGAACACCAGTGTTCGTTGCTCACTGGTTCAATCATAATAAATCCAATTTGCAATCATTGGCACAGCAAGTAAGTCAATTCCAAATGAGCCATGTCATGATCTCTAAACAACACTGGAAGTGTCAAGCTTGAAAGTGTCAAGATCATTCATCTTTCCTTTTCTTAAATCCATTACACTCTCCTCTGCCAAAGGCAGTTTACCCATTTTCCTACACTATCTGCTTTATTTATTTTTCAGCATTTTTTTCTTCCCCGCTTTGAAAAAAAAAAAACCCGCTTCGGCTGTGCTGTGATTTTCTGTGTTTGAGAATTTGCTGTTTTCGTACTCTGCTCAGAGTGGAATTTCTTCTTCATCATGACGAGACCACAACAAGGAATGTACTCGCAACTGTAATTGCGATGCAGGTTCTGCTCTTCTAAAGCCCGCTCATGATCTGTGATCGATAGAGAGCATCTTCATCTATCAATCTTTGTTGGACTCCATCACCATGCTCTTCATGTTTCAAAAGTGTGGGAAGACACAAGGGTCTTCCTAGAAAGATGTGGAGATCATAAACATAAGGTCATGTGCTAGATATGGAAGCTGAAAAGAGCTTCCATATCTAGCAACTCTTTCAGCACGGTGTTTGGTGGACACATATATGCTTCACAATGCCGCGCAATAGATGTAGAAGCAAAACAGTTTTACTTTTTGCCCTCACATGAAAACATGCAAGTTTTAACTGATTCATTTAGCTTTGTATCAACATCCAGATGGATTCGCACATGTTAAGTAAGATCTACACGTTCAAATTCTAGCAGCATCTTGGAAAGAGTGGCTGAGAAAACCAAGGTTAGGCTATTTTCTTGAATGTGGGCTAGGATCTCCTGCAGCTGCTCAGCAAAAGTGTTTCTGCTTCATCAAAAACGACATACTCCACACTGCGTAACTTCAGATTAAGGGCCGTGCATCAGACGGCCATGTGCAATAATGATTATATAAGCATTTTCATTTAGTGCAAGAACCTGATCTTGCACCTTGTCCTCGCCCAAAATAAGAGCAGTCTGCAAACCAGTAAAATGCTCACTGGTTCAATCCACTCCAATCTGCTCCATCAGATTAGACTGTCGACTTCGTGAGCGGCAGAAGGCTAAGGGTAGCTAAAGTGTAGCAGCTTTTTTTTTGGAGAATGAAAGTGTAAAGGAAAAATGACAAAAGTCTTTGCACAGAAAATAGAAATTCCTGACTTCCTTCCGTCCTTTTTTCATTTCGTTCCATCCTTCTTTCATTCTCCTTACTTCATTTACGCTCTTCTTTCCTTTCCTTTCCATTACCTACATTCCCTTTCCTACATTTCCCCTCACTTCTTTTCCTTCCTTCGCTCCCTAAATATCTATCCTCCTTCCTTCCTCCCACCTTTTCCTTCCTCCTTTCTTCCTTCCTTCCTTCCTTCCTTCCTTCCTTCCTTCCTTCCTTCTTCATTCCTTCTTGATTCGAAAGTGTGGGAAGACACAAGGGTCTTCCTTCCTTCCTCTCTTCCCCTCTTTCCATTCTGCTCCCCTTCTCCCTTCCCTCCCTGCCCTCCCTTTCCTCCTTCCTTACAACTCTTCCCCTCCTTCCTTCCTCCCTTCTCTCTTTCGTTCTTTTTTCCTCTAGGAAGGAAAGGAAGGAAGGATGGATGGAAGGAAGGAAAGAAGGAAAGAAGGAAAAAAGGAAGATTGGAACTAAAGAAAAAAAGGAAGGAAGGAGGAAAGAAGGAAAAAAAAGGAAGGAAGCACGTTGGTCTGCTTCATCATAAACGGCATACACCACACTGCGTAACTTCAGATTCCTGTCGTGCATCAGAAATTTAAAGATAGTGCAGGTAACTGATCTTCTATCTTGTCCCCACCCAAAATAAGTGCAGTTTGCAAATTTTCCAACCGAAAGTAATATTAATTCAAATATTTTAACCCATGCTCCCAGAACACCAGTGTTCGTTTGCTCACTGGTTCAATCATAATAAATCCAATCTGCAATCATTGGCACAGCAAGTAAGTCAATTTCCAAATGAGCCATGTCATGATCTCTAAAACAACACTGGAAGTGTCAAGCTTGAAAGTGTCAAGATCATTCATCTTTCTTTTTCTTAAATCCATTACACTCTCCTCTGCCAAAGGCAGTTTACCTCATTTCCTGCACTATCTGCTTTATTTTATTTTTTTTTCAGCATTTTCTTTCCAGCTTTGAAAAAAAAAAAAAACCGCTTTCCTGTGCTGTGATTTTCTGTGTTTGAGAATCTGCTGTTTTTGTTCGTACTCTGCTCAGAGTGGAATTTCTTCTCCAGCATGGCGAGACCAGAACAAGGAATGTACTCGCAACTATAATTGCGATGCATGTTCTGCTTTTCTAAAGCCCGCTCACGATCCGTGATCGATACAGCATCTTCATCTATCAATCTTTGTGGGATTCGTCCTTAAATCACCATTCGCTTGATTCCAAAGTGTGGGAAGACACAAGGGTCTTCCTAGAAAGAGGTGGAGATCATACACATAAGGTATTTCAGCATGAGCTAACATATCTAGCATCCCTTTCAGCAAGGTGCTTGGTGGACACAAAAATGACAACAAATCAGAAGGCTTACACAAAGTCGCGCAATAGATGTAGAAAAAGCAGTTTTATTTTTTTCTTCCCTCGCATGAAAAAATGCCAGAATTTAACTGATTCACTTAGCTTTGTATCAACATCTAGACGTATTAGCACAGGTTCAGTATGACGTGCACGTTCACTTTCTAGCAGCATCTTGGAAAGATTGGCTGAGAAAACCAAGGGGTAGGCTTTTTTCTGAAATGCGGGCTAGGATCTCATGCAGCTGCTCAGCAAACGTTTGTCTGTTTCATCATAAACGACATACTCCACACTGCGTAACTTCAGATTCCTGTCGTGCATCAGAATTTTAAGGTAGTGAAGGTAACTGATCTTCTATCTTGTCCCCACCCAAAATAAGTGCAGTTTGCAAATTTTCCAACCGAAAGTAATATTAATTCAAATATTTTAACCCATGCTCCCAGAACACCAGTGTTCGTTGCTCACTGGTTCAATCATAATAAAACCAATCTGCAATCATTGGCACATCAAGTAAGTCAATTCCAAATGAGCCATGTCATGATCTCTAAACAACACTGGAAGTGTCAAGCTTGAAAGTGTCAAGATCATTCATCTTTCCTTTTCTTAAATCCATTACACTCTCCTGCCAAAGGCAGTTTACATCATTTCCTGCACTATCTGCTTTATTTTTTTTTTATTTTTCAGCATTTTCTTTCCAGCTTTAAAAAAAAAATCCGCTTCGGCTGTGCTGTGATTTTCTGTGTTTGAGAATCTGCTGTTTTTGTTTCTACTCTGCTCAGAGTGGAATTTCTTCTCCAGCATGGCGAGACCAGAACAAGGGATGTACTCGCAAAAGTAATTGCGATGCAGGTTCTGCTGTTCTAAAGCTCGCTCATGATCCTTGATCGATACATCATCTTCAACTATCAATCTTTGTGGGACTCGTCCAAAATCACCATGCGCTTCTTAATTCTAAAGTGTGGGAAGACACAAGGGTCTTCCTAGAAAGAGGTGGAGATCATACACCTAAGGTGTTTCAGCATGAGCTAACATATATCTAGCATCCCTTTAAGCACGGTGTTTGGTGGACACAAATATGCTTCACAATGCCGCGCAATAGATGTAGAAGCAAAACAGTTTTACTTTTGCCCTCACATGAAAAAATGCAAGCTTTATCTGATTCATTTAGCTTTGTATCAACATCCAGACGGATCCTGATCTTGCACCTTGTCCTCGCCCAAAATAAGAGCAGTCTGCAAACCAGTAAACTGCTCACTGGTTCAATCCATTCCAATCTGCTCCATCATATAGACTGACGACTTCGTGAGCGGCAGAAGGCTGAGTAGCTAAAGTGTAGGAGCTGTTTTTGGAGAATGAAAGTGTAAATGAAAAATGACAAAAGTCTTTGCACAAAAAATAGAAATTCCTGACTTCCTTCCGCCCTTTTTCTTTCCTTCGTTCCATCCTTCTTTCCTTCTCCTTACTTCATTTACTCTCTCTCTTCCTTCCTTCCATTTTCCATTCCCTTCCATTCCCTTTCCTACATTTCCCCTACCTTCTTTTCCTTCCTTCGCTCCCTAAATATCTATCCTCCTTCCTTCCTCCCACCTTTTCCTTCCTTCCTTTCTTCCTTCCTTCCTTCCTTCCTTCCTTCCTTCATTCCTTCTTGATTCGAAAGTGCGGGAAGACACAAGGGTCTTCCTTCCTTCTTTCCTTCATCCCTTCCCTCCTTCCTTCTCTTCCCCTCTTTCCATTCTGCTCCCCTTCTCCCTTCCCTCCTGCCCTCCCTTTCCACCTTCCTTACAACTCTTCCCCTC
>CATNWA010003172.1:0-19700 GCA_951230385.1 Staurois parvus
TCGGGGTGCCCCGGGGGAAAAGGAAGACACCGGCCAACCAATCAATTTACGGCCCGGGGTCGGGGAGACAACACCGGGTTTGGGGTGACAAAAACCCGGGGGGCACTGGCCCCTGGCTTTCGAAATACCCGCTGCCTCGACCCCCTACCTCTTTTGCCACCCCTGCTCGCTCCTAAAAAAATTGCCTTTCCCTTTCCACTCCTCTGCATGTTTTCTGACCCACTATTTTAATTCAACGAATTTGGGGTCCCCTGAGTTTAAAAATTCCTGGCACCAGTAACCAAAACTTCTTTCCCTGAGTAAGAATTCTGTGCCCCCAGAAAAAATTCCTTTTGTCTGTGGGGGTAAAAAAATTTTGGGGTCTGTGCGAGTAACAAATTCTGGCCGTGCGAGTAACAATTCTGTGTCCCGTTTCGAGTAACAATTCTGTGTCTGTGGGGAGTAACAATTTTTGTGTCTGTGCCCAGTAACAATTCCCGGGGTTTTTGTGCAAGTAAAAAATTTTTTTTTGTTGGGGCGAGTAACAATTTTTCCCGGCACTCAGGGAAAAAATTCTGCCCGGGCCCTGATAAAAAATTCCCCTGGCCCCCAGTAACAATTTCGTCTGTCCCGATGAAAAAATTCTCTGGGACTCTAGTAAACCAAATTTTGCTGTCCCTGATAACAATCTCCTGGCCTCATAAACAATTCTGTCTTTTTCCCCCGGTTTTAAAAATTCTCCCGGCACTCGTAAAAAAATTCTGTCCGTCCCTGAGTTAAAAATTCTCTGGGCACTCAGTAAAAAAATTCTTTTCTGTCCCGAGTAACAATTCCCCCTGGCACCAGTAACCCCTATTTTGTCTGCCCTGGTAACAATTCTCGGCACTCATAACAATTCTGTCTGTCCCTGAGTAACAATTCTCCCGGGACCCCAGTAACAATTCTTTCTGCCCCCAGTAGAATTCGTGGCCCTGAGTAACAATTCTGTGGGCTGCGCGAGGGAAAAAAATTCTGTGTCTGTTCAATAAACATTTTTTCCCCCGCAGTAACAATTTTTCTGGCACTCAGTAACAAATTCCCGTCTGTCCCCCGATTTTGAAATTCCCGGGGGCCCTGAGTAACCCAAATTTTGGGCTCTTTTGCGGGGTAAACCCAAATTTTGTGTCTGTGCAAGTAACAAAATTTTTTGTCTGGAGAGTAAAAAAATTCTCTGGCACTCAGTAAACAATTTAGGTTTTGTTTCCCCCGATTTTTAAAATTCCCGTGGGGGGCCCATAAAAAATTTTTGCTTTGCAAGTAACAATTCCCGTGTTTTGGGGCAAGTAAACCCAATTTTTTTGGGCGTGAGAGTAACAAAACTCTGGGGACCAGTAACAATCCCGTCTTCCCCTGAAATAACAAATTTTCCCGGCACTCAGAAAAAAAATTTTTTGTCCCTTTTCCCCGGGTATTTAATTCTGTGGGCCCCATTTAAAAATTCTGTTCCCCTGGGCGAGTTTAAAAATTCCCGTCTTTTGTGGGGGTAACAATTCCGTGTCTGTGCAAGAAAAAAATTTTGTGTCTGTGAAAAGTAACCCCAAAAAACTCTGGCAAAATCAGTAAAAATTCGTCCTTCCCCCGATTAAAAAATTCCCCTGGCACCAGTAACAAATTTTGTCTGTCCCTGATTAAAAAATTTTCCGGCACCATAACAATTCTTTTCCGTCCCTTATTAAAAAATTCTGTCCCCGCCCTGAGTATGGGAAATTTTTGTTTGGGCCGCTGAGTAAAAAAATTTCCCCTGGCCCTCAGAAAAAAATTCTGTTCTGTCCCGATATGAAATTTTGTGGCCCTGAATTAAAAATTGTTGGCTGGCCAAATAACAAAATTTTGTGTCTGGCAAGTAACAATTTTTTTCTGTGAAGTAACCAAAATTTTCTGGCCTCAGTAACAATTCCCGTCTGTTTCCCCGAGTAACCCAATTTTTCCCGGCAAACCCGTAACAATTCTGTCTGTCCCCTGATAAGGGAAATTTTGTGGCCCTGAGTAACAATTTCTGTCTCTGAGCGAGTAACAATTCTGTTCTGTGTCTGAGCAATGTATCAATTTTGTGTCTGTGAGAGTAACAATTCTCTGCACTCAGTAACTAATTCTGTCTGTCCCTGAGTAACAGAATTCTCTGGCACTCAGTAACAATTCTGTCTGTCTGTCGTGGCCCTGAGTAACAATCTCTGGAACACTCAGTAACAATTCTGTCCTGTAACAATTCCCCTGAGTAACAATTCTGTCTGTCCCACTGCAGTAACAATTCTGCTCTGTCCCTGAGAACTAATTTCTCTGTCAGTAACAATTCTGTCTGTCCCTGAGTAAGAAATTCTCTGGCACTCAGTAACAATTCTTCTGTCCCTGAAGTAGTATCCTGTGAGTATGAATTCTCTGGCCCTGAGTAACAATTTGTGTGTCTGTGCATAAAGTAACAATTCTGTGCAAGGTATTCTGTGCAAGTAACAATTTTGTGTCTGTGAGAGTAACAATTCTCTGGCAACTCAGTAACAATTCTGTCTGTCTGTCCCTGAGTAACAATTCTCTGCACTCAGTAACAATTCTGTCTGTCCCTGAGTATGAAATTCTGTGTGGCCCTGAGTAACAATTCTGTCTCTGTGCGAAGTAACAATTGGCCTGAGTCATTTGTGTGCGAGTAACAATTTTGTTGTCTGTGAGAGTAACAATTCCACTGGCACTCAGTAAACAATTCTGTCTGTCCCTGAGTAAGAATTCTCTGGCACTCAGTAACAATTCTGTCTGTCCCTGAGTAACAATTCTCTGGCACTCAGTGCGGAGTAACAATTCTGTCTGTCCCTGAGTAACAATTCTGTCTGTCCCCTGAGTATGAATTCTGTGGCCCTGAGTAAGAATTCTCTGGCACTGGCAGTAACAATTCATGTCAGTAACAATTCTGTCTGTCCCTGAGTATGAATTCTGTGGCCCTGGAGTAACACTCAGTAAATTCTGTCTGTCCTGTGTCTGTGCAAGTAACAATTCTTGTGTCTGTGCAAGTAACAATTTTGTGTCTGTGCAAGTAACAATTCCTCGCTGGCACTGTCAGTAACAATTCTTCTGTCTGTCCCTGAGTAACAATTCTCTGGCAACTCAGTAACAATTCTGTCTGTCCCTGAGTATGAATTTGTGGCCCTGAGTAACAATTTCTGTCTTCTGTGCGAGTAACAATTCTGTGTCTGTGCAAGTAACAAATTTTGTGTCTGTGAGAGTAACAATTCTCTGGCACTCAGTAACCCTTCTGTCTGTCCCTGAGTAAGAATTCTCTGGCACTCAGTAACAATTCTGTCTGTCCCCTGAGTAACAATTCTCTGGCACTCAGTAACAATTCTGGTCTGTCCTGAGTAACAATTCAGTCTGTCCCTGAGTATGAATTCTGTGGCCCATGAGTAAGTAATTCTCTGGCACTAGCAGTAAACAATTCTGTCTGTCCCTGAGTATGAAATTCTGTGGCCCTGAGTAACAAATTCTGTGTCTGTGCAAGTAACAATTCTGTGTCTGTGCAAGTAACAATTTTGTGTCTGTGAGAGTAACAATTCTCTGGCACTCAGTAACAATTCTGTCTGTCCCTGAGTAACAATTCTCTGGCACTCAGTAACAATTCTGTCTGTCCCCTGAGTATGAATTTCTGTGGCCCTGAGTAACAATTCTGTCTCTGTGCGAGTAACAATTCTGTGTCTGTGCAAGTAACAATTTTGTGTCTGTGAGAGTAACAATTCTCTGGCACTCAGTAACAATTCTGTCCTGTCCCTGAGTAAGAATTCACTGGCATTCAGTAACAATTCTGTCTGTCCCTGAGTAAACAATTCTCTGGCACTCAGTAACAAATTCTGGTCTGTCCCTGAGTATGAATTCTGTGGCCCTGAGTAACAATTCTGTGTCTGTGCGAGTAACAATTCTGTGTCTGTGCAAGTAACAATTCTGTGTCTGTGCAAGTAACAATTTTGTGTCTGTGCGAGTACAATTTTCTCGTGGCACTCAGTAACAATTCTGTCTGTCCCTGAGTAACAATTCTCTGGCACTCAGTATAACAATTCTGTCTGTCCCTGAGTAACAATTCTCTGGCACTCAGTAACAATTCTGTCTGTCCCTGAGTAACAATTCTGTCTGTCCCTGAGTAACAATTCTGTCTGTCCCTGAGAATGAATTCTGTGGCCCTGAGTAAGAATTCTCTGGCACTCAGTAACAATTCTGTCTGTCCCTGAGTAACAATTCTCTGGCACTCAGTAACAATTCTGTCTGTCCCTGAGTAAAATACTTCTGTGGCCCTAATAACGTTTTCTGTGGGCCCTAAGTAACAATTCCTGGCACTGAGTAAATCAATTCTGTCTGTCCCTGAGTATGAAATTCTGTGGCCCTAACTAGCGTTTTTTTCTTTGTCCCTAATAACGATTCTGTGGCCCCTCATTAACAAGTCTGTGTCCCTGAGTAATGGTTCTCGTCCCTAAGTAACTTCATCTCTGTCCCCAATTCTCGTTTCTGTGGCCCTAACTCTGTCCCTGTCCCTAGTACATGAGCGGTCTGCCTCTGTTCAATGACTGCAGGCAAATGAAGATTTCCAAAATGGCCGCTATATATACCTCGACCATTACACAGTGCTGGCTGGCTGGCTGCTGATTGGCTGATGCTGATCACATGTCGTTGAGGAATGCATTATGGGGCAGCGCGCCTTGTCTGCGCGCCTTCCCCGACATCCCCGCTCCGTCGCCGCACATCAGGTCAGCCGCCATTTTTTCTGAAAAATTTCGATTCGCGCGTCTCGTGGCCGAATTAGGCTGTTTTTCGGATTCGGCACGAATCGAAAATTTTTCCGATATTCGACTCGAATTCCACTTCGGATACTTCGATTCGCTCATCTCTAAACATAACCATTTAAATATTATACTACTTTTGAATAGATAATTGCTCAAGTTAGGAGCCATAGCATAGAATTAATGTATGAATGTCAGAAAAATTGTCAACCTATTCCTTTTGGGGAATGACCCTAAAACTTGGTTCTATCATCCTTCCAGAAAGGCTGTAAATTAGTCAGTGGTTTTAAACCCAAAGGGGTCAACGTTTTATATCTAAGTCCATTTTTTTTCATTTTCCATCAGTACATTGTTTTAATCACCTCTCCTCCTTACAGGGTAGTTTTTTAGTGTTTGGATGCCTTTTTACAGTGAGATCATCTAATTTACCACTATGGAATATTGCAAAATGTTGTGCCGCAGGTTTTTCCGTGTCTTTTTTTTTTTTTTTTTTTTTTTTTCTTTAATTTCTCCCACATTTGCCAATCCCTGACCATAAATTATCTGGCTTGCCAATATATTTCTTCCCACACATGGGCATATCATGTCATATAAATGAGTCTTGTTGTGGAACAATTACATTTATGATCTTTTATATCTTGTAAATTGGGAAATATGTTGGCTCTGTCCACAGAAGAGCAGACATGGTAGTGGCCACTAGCAAACCTGTCCTGTCCTTTTTTGCTCTCATGTATTGGGAGAGCCATTAGAGCCATGGTCATTAGAGGACTTTACAAATTCCGACTGGATCAAAGCATCTCCAAGATTCCATGTTCTACATGCCACCATTTTGGGCTGTGGGCCAACTATTCCAGCCTAGGGAATGGACAGCTAATCAGGACTTTCCAGTGAGCATGGAGAACCTCCACCTTTGTCACTGTGCTCCTTGTTTGATTTAGTCTTACAAATTCCTTTTTCCTGTCGCAATGGAATTGATCTCATTTATGTAACCTTGACTTATGTGAATATCTTCTCTAATGAAATCTTATACATTTTTGTTTAGCTTCCTCCTGGTAGTCTAATTTCTTTGTACAGTTGTGGCAAAAATTTAGGAATTACAGTATCATTTTGGAATTCCATTTTTTAGGGTATTGTGCGAAAGCAGTTTGATCATAGTGTGCTAGCTGCTTTTTGCTTACGGTATGTTTTTGTAGCCAGGACATTATTCTTCTCTATGGCTATTTTGAGGTCAAGGAATTAAATCACTTTATCACTAAAATTGTATGTTAGTCTTGTATTGCTTGAGTTTTGATTTAGATGATGTTGTTTTTTTAAATTTTGTTGTTGCCCTTACTGATAACCACGTCATTAATGTAGCTAGAGTTGGACATGGCTAAGGAACATCTGTGACAGAACTCCTGTTCTTCTCAATAGCCCAAATGTTGGCAGGCATACGCTGGTATGGTGCACCCATTGAGGTGCCTTATTGGTAGTTCCTCCCTGAGAACTGAAAGTAATTATCCAGTGCAAATTGGAGTAGTAATTAATTTTGTGGAGCAAGTTGTGGAAAGGATAGTCTCTTACCATGACATGACATTAAAAAGTATCTGTCGGAACGTCCACCACCTATGTCACTTTTATCCTTAATCTGGTTTGACCAGGAAACTAAGCAAATCTATAAATCCATGATTCACCTTTTTTGTATTAAAAAAAAAAGAGAAAAAAAAATCATTACTTTACTTAAACTCTCCTATTAGGGCCCTCATAAGCAACTCTCTCAACAAACACCAAGTAATAGCAATTTTTTTTTTTTTTAATAAAGGATGTAAAAATCATGACACTTTCAGGGCACATTCCACCCTATACTGCAATGCCGCACATAAATACACCTACATTTCAATATGGTTTTTCAGAGCAAAGTTCCCCAAACCATGTAATGTATGGTTACCCTAAAAAAAGTTTGTGGCCCTTGGGGTACCACAGAAATAGCTGTGCAATGTTAGACGTGCAGTGCTTGAGCGAGACTCCTGTCCTGCACATCCTACATGGCACCACAACTAAAAAGGCACACAAGAAACATTCTGGAAAAAGTTCAAAAAGGAACAGGTGTGATGGGGGTAGGAAATAACTGAGGGGTAAAGGGTTAACAAGCCCGAAGCTGTATTAAAAAGACACTGACACACAAGTCAGAGTGGAGGAAGGGGTAATCGGGGGTGGAAGGTTTCGAGGACTGGGAAATCCTCATGTGAGGACAGGTCAGGGAGGGGGCAAGAAGGGTGTGGGGGCAGGGAGGGCCATATTCAACACTGGAGAAGTGAGGACTGGGGTGGGGGTATCCCCTTACCAATGGCCTGTCGAGGTTCCAGTGGCTATGTTCCAGCATTGGCACAGTCTTTGCCTGGATCAGATTCTCCAACGTAAGTTCTTCTTCTCTCTGGTGGCAGTCCTTATAAACGTGCTCCACTGATCCGCAGAGGTTGCAGGCTTTGGACCTCGGGCAATTCTTGGTCTCATGGCCCGCAACCCGGCAGTACCTGCAAGAAGCACACGGCAGTCCTTACCATCATGACCATGCTGGCTGCACTTGCAGCAGGTGTGGGGCTGGTCGGGGTAGTGCAGGATTCCTGCAGAAGCTCCCAGGGAGAAGCATGATTTCAGGTGGAGTCTTCTGAAGATGGGTCTCTCCTCAGTCTGCAAGATACAGTCCACTTATCTGTCCAGAAGCCATTTGCATCAAGTATTCAGACTGGGTCTTTCAGCATGATCCAGAATCTCTGGAGGTAGGTGGCTTTCTTTTCTGGGAACATGGGGGTTCCTCACGGATACAGTTATCCGCCTTTCATCCAGTTGAATGGGAGAATTTGCAACAAAGTTGCAGAAAGGGGATTCTGGCCCACAGGTCCTCCACCTGCTCCCAATATCTTATACAGACCTGTAGCAATATAAAGGTAATATAGAAAATCTCTCATGAAGGATTGTACCGCCAGTGTCTCTGGCTTACTAAATCCTTGTTCGAGGATCATCTTCCTGCTGAAGATCTCCGTTATATCCGGGGACTCTGCTGTCCTTCAGACGAAGTACCAGATTTATCCAGGGCTCCAGGGAGGGAAGCCCTTCCGCAGGGAGGCTTGGTCTCGCTAATCCCGATGGGCCGGCACCCTCAGGTGGAGGGGATTTGTTCCGGGGTCTTGGCAGAAGTGGCAGGAGCTGACTTGGTCTTAGTCTTCTTTGCTCTTTCCCCATTGTCACCGAGGAGCTTGTTCAGGGGTGAAATATAAAAGATGTGGTGAGCGCTTCCTGTATAACAGTAAACTAAGCAGCTAATAGCACTAAAAGGAGATCACAACAGCCTTAAGTAAAAATAAAATATTTATAGTGCAGCGCTAAAAATAACAAAGTTCGATCTGAAAAGTTCGATCTGAAATTGGTAATCAAATGTTCGTTAAATCATCAATGTAATAAATTGGACACAGCTATGAAGAATTCGGAACAAATGGCAGAAATGTGCACTCACCGACCGCGCATAGGAAATGCGCATATGTGTATTAAATTCCACAGAATGTCGATCTCCCTCAGGAAGGAGTGTTACCCCCGGCGATGGTCAGCTGGGCTCACAGAACCTCCTAAGGATCGGAATGGGTCGGCCGGATAAAAGGCTCCAGATAAAGGCTTCCCTCTCTTCTGGATAAAGTTGGAAGCTGTGTCTGCTGACCCCTCAGTAAGGGGCAAAGAGTAGGAGAGTACCTATAGTGTAGTATTTCTTAAAGAACTTTATTGGTAACTGACTTAGTGCAGGGTAAATCAGTAATAGTGCTGGCAAGTGCCCAAACATAAATCCACATAGTAAAAAAACACAAACTACTGACCCTGAATGAGATGGCCGCCAGACTTCCTCGTGGTCTGGGCGGCAAGGCGTCACAGGCTGTCAGTTCCTCCTGAGGCCTTTCGTGCTAAGGCACATCATCAGAGGGGAGACTGACAGCTCTGTAACAGACGCCGAATCTTCAAATAGTAAAAAATGGAAATCGAGCATGCGCACTGACTCGCTGCCATTTTCGGAGAGACCGGGCAACTGCGCATGCGCGCGCGGCTAAGCGCCATTTTAACCGTGGATATATGGAACTGTCAGCTGGAATGGATTACATAAACGCTGGCAGAGCACACAGAACGGTGCATCTGAGCCAGAAACAGTGGCTCTCAGTCCCAGGGGAGGTGATCGATCTAGAGATCCTGGTTAACATCAAAATAGGATAGCCGCAAGCCACTTCCTAAAAATGCAGCACCAAAGTTGGTGACAAATAGGGGGAATAAACTACTATACCCACGGCATAAAAAGGTGCTCCCGGATCCTCAAATATATTGGTTAATTAAAATAAAGCAGGAAAAAACAATATTAAAAATTATATGAGAGCATTAAAAAAGCGTGGACAGTTTTTAATGTGTAATTGTCCCTGTCAAACACCAATAAAACGGCATTTTGAGAACACTTTTCTGCCAAGGAAAATATAAATGATGGCTGAGATAATTATGCACAGCGATCTTAAACAAATTAGAAACACTTATATGCCACTGTTAAGTGGTATAGTCCCATGGAGATTATTAAAAGTATCAAGTCCCCCTACTAAGTGATTATTCACCATTAGGTGAGATATCGGGAGAAAATACGCTGATTTGTCAATGGGATATGAAGGTGCTCAAACAGCAGTCAATATACATAAAAATGCACAAATATATAAAATAGAAGAGGAAATGGATTCCTATAAAAACACACATATTAATACGCTAAAAAAAAATTCATAAAATAGTGCATAGGATAGCATAAAAAATTGTGAAAAATGGCCCATAATAGTCCATCCTAAGTGTTCAGTCAAAAAGTCACAAGACATGCCTAAAAAAGGGGGGACAATGGGTAATACCAGATAAATAGTTTGCTATAAAGCAATTAATATCGATCTCGATATTGTGTCCCCTAGGATACAGAGTATCCAATTCGTAGACCCATTTAGTTTATGATTGCGATACGGCTCTGGTTTTATTCATGCCCCTCCAATGTGGTGATATCGCATCGATGCCCACAAACTTGAGAGGAGGGGTCATTGTTATGGAACATTCTATAATGATTTGAAAGTGAATGTTCCCTGTAGCCCTTCTTGGTGTTGGCCACATGCTCTCAAAGCGATCACGAAGTCGTCTTGTCGTGCGCCCCACATACTGTTTTTTTTTATGGCATGGGCATTGAAGGAGATACACCACAAATTTTACTATTACATGAAATGACAAAAACCGATTAATTGTGTGTGATTTCCCAGTTGTAAACGATTCAAAGGTGTTAGTCCTACATTTCCTAGTGCCATTATATTTACAAATGACACACTTGTTGCACGGGTAAAACACTTTTTAGCTCGTCAAAGAATGTAGTGCCAGTCGGATTCAACTACATTCGGTGCTATTTGATGCCGAATTGCTGTCGCTTTCTGGAAAATCTCCGGTTTTTCAGGCAAAAAATTTTAGACAGTGTGGAATCCAGTTTCAGTAAATTCCAATTTTTCTTTATAATACCCCCGATCTGTCTAAATTTGGGTAGAAAAGGTTGTGACAAAGGGGCAGACCTTTTGATTCTCTAAGTCTTGGTCTGTCAGCATGTTATTTCTGTCACATTGAGCAATCATCTGTATAGTGTTGTCAAGAGTGTCTTCCTTGTAACCCTTTTCTAGAAACCTTTTCTTCAGTATCATAGCCTGATCAAGATAGGGTCTCTATCTGTACAGTTGCGTCGGATACGCATAAACTGACCTTTCGGAATATTACTCAACCAGTTAGGGTGATGGCAAGTACTGGTTGGGATGTAGCTATTCCTATCTGTACTTTTTAAACGATTTTGTGACACTTTTACCATTAAAATTAATAAGTGTCAGGTCTAAGAAATTGATTTCGGATTGACTATATGTGAACGTGAGGCTGATATTGAGCTTATTGTTAAGGCTAGTAAAGAAATTGACCAAAGATTCTTTCTCACCATTCCAAAGGAGAATAATATCATCAATGTACCTCTTATACATAACTAGTTCGGGCCAGTCTCTAGCGTAAATGAGGTCCTCTTTCCCATCGAGACATGAAGAGATTTGCTAGACTGGGGGCAAACTTGGCCCCCATTGCAACTCCTTTAATTTGCAAGTAATATGACTGGTTAAACCAAAAATAGTTGTGGTCCATTGCAAATTCGAGTAGCTCCAATATAAGGTGTTTTTGTGCCACGGGTAAAGTGCTGTGGTTAGAGAGAGAAATCTACAGCCTCCATGCCATCTAGATGGTTGATGTTAGTGTAGAGAGAGGCGGTAACCAGGTAGTATTAGGTGATATGTTTAAAGTACTGATTAAATTTAACACCTGCTTCGTATCGCGAAGATAGGATGGAGTCTGCACCACCAATGGTTGTAGATAGTAGTCTATATACTCCCCTATCTTGGAGCTAAGGGATCCGATCCCACTAATAATCGGACGACGACCGGTGGGTGGACTGGGTCCTTGTGTATCTTGGGTAAGATGTATAATATAGGCAAATTTAGGTGCCAAAGGACACAAAAATGCTTTCTCTATTTAAGATACTTAAATCGTAGCCTTTAGTGATAATCTTCTTAAGCTCTTTCTTACAGCCAGGCATTGGATCACGTAATAAAGGCTTATATGTGGCACTATCACTAAGAATATTGTTAACCTCAGTGATGTATTGTGTCCTTGTTAAGGACAACCACACCACCTCCCTTATCGGCTGGTCTGACAACCAGGTCCTTTCTTTCAAGCAAAGACTTAATCGCCATATTATCACCTGCTCCTTTATGAGTTCTTAACAGGGATGTTTCTAAGATGTTTTAGAACCTTATCCCTGAAAAGATTAACACAGGACTGTGTTTGAGGTGGTGGATTATAGGTAGATGCATTCCGTAGGTTTGAATGCACAAAACCATTAGCACCAGTATTACTTATAATTGGATTATTTAGAAAGTATCGTTTTAAAGACAATTGTCTTGCAAATTTTTGCACATCTTCAATATGTGTCAAATTTATTTAACCTCTTTGCAGGCGCATATTTGAGTCCTTTCTCAAGGAGACCTAGTTCGTTGTCAGGTGTATGTCACTCAGATAAAGATACCCCTACCTGCTACATTTTCCTCTTTTTTTTGGGGTGTCTATTCACCCTTCTTCCCCATCTTTCCTCTCCTCACCGTACCTCTCCTTTTTCTTGAGTAAACCCTCCTCTAAAAAAAGGTTGTCTGGGATATTGGGGTTGATAAGAGTTGGGAGCAGAATTTTGAGGAATATGGTGATTCTGGTGGTTATTTTGGGGGTAGGTCTGTTTCATCCTTTGGGGAGGGTTATTAGGAGGGGGATGTTTTTTTCCCTTAGTGTCTTTAAATTTACGTTGAGTTAGTGGAATTATAATTAGAATGATACTGTTGATTAGGCCGGTCATAATTGTCAGATTGTGTAGATGACCAATTTGTATTTCTTGGAGGGGTATAGTAATCAGTAGGGATCCTATTCCCTGCATAATGGTTATAAGCATTAGGGTGTCTATATAACTCTCTAGAGCCAATATTATTATCCCATAGAGATTGAGATCTACTGGGATATTGCTCCTTGATTTATATTGCTCCTTGTTATATTGCTCCTTGTTATATTGCTCCTTGTTATATTGCTCCTTGTTATATTGCTCCGAGAACTTGTTCAGGGGGTGCCTTCTGAAGTTCTTCTTCAGCGGCTTCCTCCTTGTTCCTCGGTGTCTTCACTTTTTTGGAGCCTTTGAAAAGGCTATTTGGCGACAACTACCTGGACATAGTAATGCAGAGGGGGGGAGGGAAGATCACAAACTCGTTTTGTGTGGGGGCTAAATCTCAGACCCAATAGCCACAAGCAGGTGAAGCCGAATTTAATCAATGATCCTACATGGCCAAGTAGAGGGTACCCCACACAGACCAAATGGCTTGGATAGATACAAGTTGTTCTCAACATCCTAGCTGGAAGCAGGGACACCCCTAGAGGCAAGGTCGATTTTTTATTTATTTATTTTTTGATTGAAAAAAATATACTTTATTACAGAAGTATAAAAAAACACGATATTTGTAATCGGGGTACATCTCACACTATACTGTGACGCAGCGCACCACATTGCAATATAGTTCCAGGCATATGATAAATACATTCAATAAATACATTCACTCAGCGGTATGCCTAATGTGATGTGCGTGGCGAACGAATCCCCAGACCAACACGTCATGCATAACGCCGCTTACCCCGAGACCACAGCTTGCTTAGAAAAACATTTTCCTATGATTACAAATCATGCAAGATACGGTTGGTGAAATTTATACTAAGCATCGGGTATGTGGGGGGGGGGGGGGAAGGGAAAAAGGGGTCACAGGCCCGAAGCTTTATTGAAGAGACAAAGACACGCAAGGGGGAGTAGGGGGAAGGGGAGATCCTCAGACGTCCTCTTCCTCAAAGTCCATCAAGGTATAGTCCCTGAGCAGACTGAGGATAAGTCTGCGGCAGTCCTCAATGAACATCCTCTCCCGCTGGTGGATGAGACACTTCCTGGTGCTTCATAAAGCGTCCTTAAAACAACACAGCACCCGCCAGGCGCTGTCAATGTCCTCCAGAGTTCCACAGAAAGGTCCATTCAGCACCCCAAAGTGTGTGATGGCTGTCTGTGGCACAAAGTCCTTGAGTTCGGGTTCCAGGGCCTTCAACAGGTCCTGAGCAAAAGAGCACTCCCAGAAAACGTGCTGAGCAGTTTTTCCTCGTGGATGATGCAGAAGGGGCAGTGTCTGTATCTGCTCAGGTTCCTGGCATGCATAAATGTCCTGAGAGGCAACCCCCCTTGGATTGCCATCCATGCCAGGTTTTTTGTGCCTGTTTGGTGAGGATGTTTGAAGAAACATTCCTCCAGACCACGTTGCAGGTGTCTGAAGGCAGGCCTGGAACCGACTCCAAAATGTTGCTTGCTCTGATGAGCTTGTAGATTATCTTCGGTTTCCAGAAGTCAGGCTTGACTCCCTGTAGCCCTGCTCCTTGATAAACTTGAAGGTATCCAGGTAGTACCAAGGAGTGTCCCCAGTTGTAGGGGATGGAATTGTCCCAATTGTCCCATCCGAGGGACCTCCAGAGAGGCAACAGGAAGAAGCGTGACATTGCATTACCGCCAGAGTCCATAACCTTTTTGGGCAAAGTCCTTCAGATGCAGTTGCAGGCAAAGAACACCCTCAGTTGGGTGGCAATGTCGGGCACGCCCTTACCGCCCTTGAGGGGTTCCTTTGAACATGACTGCCCGCTTCACTCTGTCCATCTTGGAGCCCCAGATGAAGTGAAACACCGCCCTGGTGATGGCCTTACAGGTGTTGACCCGTGGGGGCCAGGCCTGGGCGAGGTACTGCAACACAGGGAGAATCTCGCTGCAGAGTAGTACCAGTGTCTTCCCTTCGATGGTGAGGTCTCTGAGGCTCCAAAGTCCAAACTTTTGCCTCATCTTTGACCGTCTCTCCTCCCAAGATTTCAGGGCTGCGCGCCCTCAGCACCAAACCAAACTCCCAGCATTTTCATGAAGTCTGTCTTGATGCCGAAGGGCATGGATGCAGAAGAAGGCAGAACCACTTTTCCGAAGAGCATGACCTCCGACTTCCCGCAGTTGACTTTTGCCCCCGAAGCTTGGCTGAAGTCCTCGCAGGTCTGGACCAGCAGGTCGATGGAGCGCTGGTTGGCACAGAACACCGTCACGTCGTCCATGTAGAGCGAGCACTTCACTTCCCTTCTGTCTGGCCCCGGCGCGGTGGTGATTCCCTGATCTCTGGATTCTGTCTGATGCATTCCTCGAAGAGCTCTATACAGCAAACAAAAAAAGCAGAGGTGAGAGAGGGCAGCCTTGTCTGACCCCGGAGAGGACTGGGAAAGGGTCAGTTTTCCAGCCGTTCACCTGCACCGTACTACAAATGTCATTGTACATGAGGTCAACATACGAACAACATTTTCCCCGAGACCAAACCTGTGCAGGGCTCTGCACATAAACCCCATGGGAGACACGGTCAAAGGCCTTTTTCCTGATCAAGGCTGACCAGCGCCACGTGCACACGGCAGTCCTTGATGTATTGGACCGTGTCCCAGACTAGCGCTAGGCTGTCCGCAATTCTGCGGCCAGGAATGCCGCAAGTCTGATCCGGGTGGATGTTCTGTCCGATGACGGCCTTCAGCCTGTTAGCCAGAACTTTGGTGAGGATCTTGTAGTCCACGTTCAGGAGAGAGATGGGACGCCAGTTTTTCAAGTCCCATCTCTCCCCCTTCCGCTTGTACAAGATCGTGATCATCCCCTCCAACACGAAGGAGGCATTCTGCCCACCACCATCTCCTCATACAGCTCGAGCAGGCCCGGGCCCCCACGAGGTACCACAGCGCCAACATAGAGCTCTGCTGCTCGGAGACCGTCGCAGCCCGGGGGTCCTGCCCCGCCTAAAGGATTTAGCGGCAGAGTGCAGTTCCTCCAACGTCAAGGGGGGGGGGCGTTGGTGGCCGACAGACCTGCAAGATCAATGGTGTTAGATTGTCGGGTATCACACTGTCGGCGCGTTCATTTCTTTGGGGAGAGTAGAGGTCGGTGTAGTAGTCATTGACCACTTCCAACATGACCTCTTTCCCCTTCTGGAGTGTTTTCCGGTCTTGTCGCGCAGCTCCGACAGGGGGTTGTGTGTCCTGAGTGGAGTTTCCTGAAAAAGAAAGAGTTACACTTCTCACCTTTCTCTAGATGCTCCACCTTGGCACAGAAGACAATGTGCCTGGATTCTTCCTCAAAGTGCTTTTTCAAGCTCTTCTTTGGGTCCTCCAGTCCTGCCTAACGTCCTAGCCACAGTGATGAAGGTCCTGCAGGAACTGCAGCTCACGCTGCAGTCTCCTGAGTTCCCCCCTCCTGGCACACACTTGCTGGCGTCCCCTGGCCTGAAAGAAGCTGCACAGCTTGACTTTCACAAACTCCCACCAGTCGCTTACCTTGGGAAAAAGACTTCTCCTCCTGCCAGGCACCATAGGTTTCCCTGAGCTCCTCCAGCCAGTTACTCATTGTCCGGCATGGTGCAATTCAGCTTCCAGGAGCCCGGGCCGGGGGAAAAGCCCTCTCCCAGGTCATCCTGAAAGTGAATGGCCCTGTGGTCAGAGAAAAAGCAGGGGGACCATGGAGAACCCACGGTGCCTGACCTGCCCTAGAGGTGAGCACAAAGTCAATCCTGGAACGCACAGATCCATCGGGGCGCTCCATGAGTAGTTCACGGAGCCGCGTCCCACGGTGTCCTGCAGGGAAGCCTCCGCAATCACCTCCCGGAGCAGCTTCGAGGTGGCATCGAGTTTAGCGTACATGCTGGAGCTGCGCCTGTCCTCTATCGGACAGTTAAAAATCACCGCCAATCACTACTGTTCTCGTTGTGACGAGTTGCGCCCGCAGGGTTTGGAAAAGCTCCAGCCGCGCGTTCTTCTCCGGGGAGGCGTTTACCCATTGATGAGCCTAACTGGCTCTCCCGCCCACGAGCCGTCTATGACCAAGAGGCGGGGCCACAGACTAGCTCATGGATGGAGTCAACAGTGAAACGACCCCCCCTGACTCAAGAACCGCTACCCCTGCAGACTTGCAATCGCCACCCCAGACCAGTAGGAGGGACCGTGGGTCCACTGGGAGGACAAATGAGTGTACTCTCAGAGGGGGAAGGGCGCACTCCTCGAAGCATGTAGACATCGCTCTGCTGCGAGGAAAGAAAGGTCAGCACCGTCTGCCTCCTAGACGCAACCTTGTTGCTCCTCACATTAATGGTAAGATAGAGATTTCAGCCATCATGGGAAGGAGATGAAGGGGTTAGTTGGTAGGGGCTGTACTTGCCTCCCCTGGAGAAGGGGGGGGGCCTCTGCAGCCTGACCGGTGTCCTGGCTCAGTCCTATCTGGTTGAGGACCTCATTGAAGTCGGTGGAGAGGTCTGGCTTCCGAATGGGTCAGAGCCATCTCTTCTTTCCACCTCCTCCTCCAGTGTGTCGAGGTCCTCTCCCATGGGGGCCCCAGGACCTGCGGCATTCTGGAGGACAGCAGGCTGTTTTGTGGAGGAGGAGGGATCCTCCGCCACCGGGCTGGCCTGCTCCTTTGCTTCCGGGTTCCCCGCCGCAGAGCTGCTGCGCGGAGGTGGGAGGGGCAAGGGCCGGAAATCCGAAATCCTACTGTGAGAACAGGTTGGGGGGGGGACCGGGGTCAGGGAGGGGTTGGGCAAAGTCAGGGGGGAGGGGCAGGAGGGCAAGGGGCAGGAGGGGGCGGCCTCCGACACCGGAGGGGTAGGGAGGGCTGGGGTGGAGGGAGGGGGTGGGGGGTTGTGGGGGTTCTTACTTTTTTTTTGTCCTTTTGGGGTTTCGGTGGCAATGGTCTAGCGGTGCCCTTGCTCAGGGCCCCGCATATGTTCTGCTTCTCTTGGGGCAGTCCTTGTAGACGCGCTCTGACCGTCCACAAAGGTTGCAGGTTTTGGACCTCGGGCAATCCTTGGTCTCATGGCCCGCAGCCCGGCAGAACCTACAAGAAAGCACATGGCAATCCTTACCTTCGTGCCCCTGCTGTCCGCACCTGCGGCATGACGGGGGTTGATCCGGGTAGCGTAGGATTCCTGCGGATGCTCCCAGGGAGAAGCACTGTTGCAGGTGTTGGAGGTCTCTAGAGGGTCGATCTCTCATCAACCTGCAAAACACGGCCCACTTACCTGTCCAGAAGCCGTTAGCATCTAGTATCCGGACTGGGTCCTTCAACACGACGCAGAACCTCTGTAGATAGGTGGCGATATCTCTTCCAGGAACGTGAAGGTTCTTCATGGAAACCGTAATCGGGGGCCCGCCTTTCATCCCTTTGAATGGAAGAGTTTGCAGCAAAGCTGCGGAAAGGGGAATCCTGCCCAGAGGTCTTTACCTGTTTCCCAATATCTTCTACAGACCTGTAGAGATGTAAAAGATACCTTTCACGAAGGACTGCACCGACATGGTCTCTGCCTTGCTGAATCCTTGTTCCAGGATCATCTTCTTGCCGAAGACTTCCGGGGTCATGTCCGGGACTCTGCCTTCCACTTCCTTCGCAGCACGACTGCTTCATCCAGGGCTCCAGGGAGGGGAGTCCTTCTGGAGGGTCGGTGCGTTCTGAGGTGGAGGGGGCTTCTCCCGGGGTCTTGGCAGGAGGCGGCGGTCAGTGGCTTCTTGGTGGTTTGCTTCTTCCCCATCTTGTCGCCGAGGAGTTTTGCTCAGGAGGGCTTCCAAAGGTCTTGAGCGGATTCCTTCTCCTTTCCTTGGCGTCTTCACTCTTGCTTAGCCTTTGAAAAGGCTATTTGGCGTCTACTGCCCGGAGGTAGTAACGCAGAGTGAACAAGGGGGGGGGGGGGGAAGATCACAAACTCATTCTGTGTGGGGGCTAAGCCTCAAACCCAATAGCAGCAAGCAGGTGAAGCCAAATTGAATCGATGATCCTACCAGGCCGAGTAGTGGGTACCCCACACAGACCAAATGGCTGGGATAGATACAAGTGTTTTCTCAACATCCTAGCTGGAAGCAGGGGACACCCCTAAAGGCAAGGTCGATACTACACTTTATCTTCACCAAACGGCCGAGAATCGATGACCCTTTTTTAAAGCCTTTCTGTGTGGCACCCAAGCCAGTTAAATTTGAGTTGCCCATTGAGGTCTCCAGGTGGCTTGAGCTTCTGCTCTTCACACCCGTGTGGCTGGAGCAAAGCCTCCACTGCTGCCTATAACACAGCTTTCCATCCCCTGGGCCACACCTGCAGCCTATTGTGCTCCTCCATCAAGCTGCCTGCAAAGTGGACGCGCAACCAGGCGCTGCTCATTTTGTGAAGAGGTTGATAATTTGCATGGCCCCACCTCCTAAAGAATTGGACAAGGTGGACATTACAGGGAGACAAAGGCCATGGCATGGCAGCTTGCTAGCAGAGCGTTTCAGAGTCAAGCTAATCAATAGGATCTCTGGCTGCCCAGCTGACTTCCCACTCCTGCAAGCTAGGCTTCCTAGCAGCCTTTTGATGGGGCTTGCTGACTGTCCTCCAATTGCCGTATGAAAGTCCCATCCATCCCACTGCTTCCTTGGCAAATTTGAAGAGACCAAGAAAACTGACGACAAAGGCTATACAGGGGTTAAATAAGAACCTTATTTGTAGCAATGCACACTTTTTTTTTTTTTTTTTATTTTTTTTTTTTTTTAGCAGGGGCAACACAAACAGCAAAAAGGTTGCAGGTGCTAACAGGGTCTGGAGGAAGCTAAGAAAGGTTCAAGACCCGTGGTTGGGCCCTACTCTGCTGTCACGGGCCTTTTCCCTTTTGTGGGATTGCTTTTGCAAAAAATTTCATGAGAGGCTGCATTCCCCGGAGGTACTGCAATACCAGGTCAAGATGGAGTGGGGACAGCAAGCTCTTCCCTTTTAATATATGGTCCATTATGGGGACTTATCAGTTTAAAATATACAGATTTTTTTTTTTTTTATTCTTGGTTTTAAAAGTTCATCAAAACAAACATATTATCCCCAAAAAAATAACTTCAGAAAAATGAAAAAAACAACCAAAAATTTTTTAACTTCTTTTCCCCCAAACCCCTTTATATGCATAAATATCCCCCCCTTCCTCCCCCTACAACATTCCCCACAATTACATTTTTTCCCACAACCACCCCAAATTTACATAGCAAAAAAAAAAAACTTTCTCTTTCCCCAAAACCCCTTTAAAGAAGAAAAACCTTTCACATCCCTACGCTTTCCCTTCACGATCAATCCCCAAAAAAAATATTTTCTAGAACATCTAACCTTTTAAGCTTTAAAGATTTTTTAAAGAACATAAGAATACCAAGCAAAAAAAAAAAAATCAAAAACTACTTTTGGCAGCCCTGCTTCCCGTTCCAAAT
>CATNWA010003173.1:0-42561 GCA_951230385.1 Staurois parvus
AAATTTAGGCTTTTTTTTTGGATCGGCCACGAATCAAAAATTTTTTCCGTATTCGACTCAAATTTCCCACTTCGGATATTTTCGATTCGCTCATCTCAAATTACCATGCTTACCAATAAACCCAAAATATTTTTTTTTTGTTCCAAAAATGTCATTAAAATATTGAAATATAATATTTGTGTACCTTTGAGTACAAAAATTTTGGCATTTGCTATAGTCCCAGTTGCGTGTGAAATAACTTCACATTGGAATGGGTGATCCTCATGAACTCTGTGGCACTCACACCCTTAACCACTTGCCTACCAGGCACTTATACCCCCTTATTACCAGGCGCAATTTTCAGCTTTCAGCGCTGCCGCATTTTGATTGACAATTGCGCGGTCATGCAACATTGTACCCATTGAAATTTTGATCATTTTTTTTCCCACAAATAGAGGCTTTCTTTTGGTGGTATTTAATTGCCACTGGGCACTTTACTTTTTGCGCTATAAATAAAAAAAGTGGACAAAAAAATTTGAAAAAAAAAAGTTTCTTTGTATCTGTTATAAACTAAAAACAGGTAATTTTTCCCTTCACTGATGTGCGTTTGATGATGCAGCACTGAATGGGCACTGATAGGCAGCACTGATGAGGTCACTGATAGGCGCCACTAATGACGGTGTACAGTACTAATGGAGGCGGCAACTGAAAGCCGAGCACTAATGGAGGGTGTCACAAATTAGGCTGCCACCTGATAAGCCCGCACTGATAGGCGGCACTGATAGGCCGGCACTGATAGGTACACTGATGATGGTTACTGATAGACGGCACTGGACTGGCATCACTTCTGGGCACTGACCTGTCGCACTGACTGGTCACATCCCCTGGCCCTGACTGTGTGGCAGGCACTGGACTGGCAGCACTGGGTGGGCTGCACTGGTGGTTGCACAGGTCCAGCACTGAGTGTGGCAGCCACAGGTGGGTGGCACTGTGTGAGCACAGGTGGGTGGCGCACAGGAGGGTTGGGCACAGGTGGGTGGCACAGGTGGGTGGCACTGCAGGGCACAGGGTGGGGTGGCACTGCTAGTGGCACAGGTAGGTGGCACTGCAGGAGTGGCAGCGAGGTAGGGGGCAACTGCAGGGCACAACTACAGTGGTGCATCTGCTGGGCACAGGAGGCCGTCACCACTGGGAATTGGGTTGGCGGGGCTAGCTGGAGCGCACAGGCGATCGGACAGCTTGCAGGGTCCACTGCTGGGCACCAGATCATCAGGGCACTGATCAATCAGTGCCCTGATGATCGGTGCCGATCCCCGCTCACTGACAACCTGCCCAGAGGTCTCGGCAAGGTACTTTCCACACCACGAGCTTGCCAGCGTGAAGTGAAAGTGGCAGCTCGAGAACCGAGCACTTGTCATATTAACCTCATCTGATCAGTCTGTGTCATTGGACACCGGCTGATTCAACGTCGTGGTAATAAGTCCGGTGGGGATCGGGCCTTTCACCACATACAACGTGATCAGCTGAGTCCCGTATGAACAACAGCGATCACGGAGAAACGCTCGGGTGCGCGCACCCCTGGGGCGCGCAGGAGAGCGCGTTCTGGGAGGGCCATCATATGACGTTCCCCCCCAGAACTGGCCGGCCGCAGTGCAGCCGTCATTCGGCTATCTGCGGTCGGGTACTAGTTAATTTAGTAACCTGGAGGTGCAGTTATTATTTTTTATTATTAATACAGTATTATATGCGCCAAAGGATGCTCAGCGCTGTAAACAATAGCAAGGGGGCACATAATATGAGACAATACAGTAACAATTTTCCAAACACGAGGGGTTTGAGGGGGCCCTGCTCTTTCGAGCTTACAATCTAGGAGGGAGGGGGAGGTGGTACAGGAGAAAATGGCTGTGGGGGATGGAGTGGTGGGAGGAAATGGGGGAGGATAGCTGTTAGGTAGGTCAGGAGTTAGGGGAGGGTTTGGGGTTGACTTCCCTGAAGAGGGGGTCAGGGGGTGGGCGGGCCGAGGTGAGGGGGGAGGGAGGGCGGGGGACAGTCTGTTGGATTTGGGGTTAGGAGTGTAGTGGCCCCTTTTTAGATTTATCAAAACATTTAAATTCATTCCGACAGCAAACCAGCCTAGCCATCTTTTAAAGGGGTTAAAATTTTTTCTTGGTTGAAAATTCAAAGGACCCCTTTTAGGGGAAACATGCAAAAAAGGGTAAAGGGGACTTTTTCCGAGACAATTAGACTTTTTTGACTACAAAGGGGGCCAAAGCCCGGGGAAAAATTCTGAAAATTTGGGCGACTATGAGACTAGCTAAAATGTGTATTTTCAACAAATACTGTTTGTATATTGGGGTTGAGGAATTCCCATCTAAAAAAGCAAATTTAAAAACCCAAAAAAGGGACTTTTGGACCTCAAAAACATTGAGTAAACCCACACCAATAAGTGAACAATAAGGGAACAACTTGCAATCGGAAAAAAGGGGTAAACCAAACCCTTTTGAAAAGAGTGATGAGTCAACATTTTTTTTCAAACAGTTTTTTTAAACTACAAGGACAACGGGGTGGTTCCCCTATTATCATTCAATGGACATAAAAAAACAGAATTGTTTTTCATTCTTAAGACAAAATTAAAAAGCTTGAACTTATATTTTTTACCCCACAAAGACATTAACAGAAAGATACATTTTTCCCCACTCTTTCTGAAACAAAAATAAAATTCAGAAAGGGGGATTGTATACCCACTAACTTTGAAAATTGAAATGATAAAAGTAAGAAAATTATTGTGAATTAGTATAAGTTGTATGTTTTTTTCAGAAAAAAAAATGTTTTCACAAAAATTTTGTATGTCAGGGAAATGAAAAACCCTGAATACACATAATCTTCTATAGTCCATCTAGAACTTTTAAATAGGTAAAACAAATATATATCTGGATGAGACGTATATTTTATTACCTTGAAAATCCCCTTTGGGTTCCCCGGGGTGTGGGGTCATCATAAATACTCAAATTGTTCTATGATACCTGACTCCCCACCTTGTGGACAGGTGAGAAAATAGTTTGGGGTTACATACTTTTCTAAAACCCCCGGCCAATCAAAAACCTTTTGGGGAGGGCCCTTTTAAACAATATTTTTAAAAGGTAAAAAAACCCCATGCACCTCATTTAGAGAAAAAAAAAAACACTCATTTAAAAAAAAAAACCCTGGAAAAAAACCCTTTAAAAAAACTGACTAAAAAAACCCCTTTTAAAACCTGAAAAACCGAACCGAAGAAGCTGAAAAATCTGAAAGGCTGAAATCCATCCCTGCTGAAAAACCACTCTTTCACCCTTTTCCCAAATTTTAAAAAAAAATTTTTCACAAACTTCAAAACTTTTCTGAATCTATACCATCTACTTTTTCCAACACTTGCCTATCTACCCATTTTGCCCCGGGCCATTTTTCTGAAGGCTTTTTCCTTTGGGCCAGCTAAATTTCCAAACGGGGAAGGTGCCCTAGTCCAAGTTCTGGGTGTGGTGAGACTGTCCACCCTAATATTGTATTGTATATTTCCTATGTGTTTAGAGGATAAGAATTACCTTAGATGATAACAACTGCAGGGGGGTTTCACATAATTTTAAGAGACCCGTATTACTGTTAGATATTGTTGGTTTTTATATTGAAAATTTTTAAACAATTTCAAAAATTAAAAATTTTAGTAGTTAGAGTATAATTTATCAGAGAATTTTCTCTCCCCATTTCCTATGGCCACGATAGGGAGAAAAAAAAACCTTCTGAGATACCCCTAAATTATCATTATTACTAGTTTTAATTTTTTTAAATCTTTATCTTTATTAGAAAAATTGAAAATCTTTTTACATTATCAAGAAATATTGTTTGTGTATAAAAATTGGTATGGGGAAATTATCTTTGATCGTTTGTCCCAAATACCCCTTCCCTCACCACCCTTTTGCGGGGGTTTTTAATATAAAAAAAATTTTGTACATTTAAAAATAAATTTAAATTTTTTAACAAATTATAAGGAAAATTTTTGGGTGAAAGGGTAAAAAATCAACGGGAAAAGGATTAAAGGGGTATAAAATAAGTGGTGATCAAATTATCAAAAAAGGGGCCCAAAAATTTTTGGTTAAACTAAAAAATTTTCCCGGGATTTGAGGGGCCTGGGGGCACTGTAAATTTTTATTTAAGGGAAAGGGACACCCCCCTTTATAAGTAGAATAAATCCTTACATAAACCACCACGGGATTTTTTCCCGGGATGGGGGAAGTCCGGGAAAGATCCCAATGGGGCGTGGGAAAAGGAGACCGGGGAGCTAGAGAGTAGAGGTCCGGGAAAGAAGCGGGGGGCAGGGGTGGGGTATTTATTTGGGTACCCGGGTAAATTTAGTATTTGGGGCGGCATTGTGAATGGCTTTTTTAGGCCGGATTAGCAGTTTAAATTTTTGATAGGGTGGGGTGGGGGGCGTGGGGGGGGGGGGGGGGGGGGGGTTGGGGGGGGGGGGGAAGTGGGGGGGGGGGGGATGGGGGGTCAGCCACTGATTTTTGGGGATCGCCCTGGAGGGGGGATGGGCGTTCGTTTGGGTGGGCCAGTGAGAAGGGAATTGCAATAGCCCGGGGGCGTGAATATGGGGGGTGTTGGTGCGGGGGGGGGGGGGGTGGGAGATGGGTTGGCCTCTTGGAATGTTCGGGGGTGGAGCCTGCAAGATCTAGAAAAAGCAGTTGGTTTGGGTTTTTAGGAAGGGAGGGGGGAGTCCAGGGTGCCACCCAGGACTTTGGCTTGTGGGGTGGGAGAGATGGTGGTGTTGTTAGTATGATAAGAGGATGGGGGGGGGCGGGGGGGGGGGGGGAAAGACTAGGGGCCCATTTTTTGGAAAACGTTAATTTTTGAGGAAATGGGGGCGACATCCATCTGATAGGGTCTTTAGGAGGGAGCGAAAACGGGCGGAGATTTAAAGGGGGGGGAGGTGGGGGGGTAAATTTGGGTGTTTTTCGGCATAGAGGTGGAAAATTAAAGGGCCGTGAGGGGTGAATAAGTTTGCCAAGGGAGGAGTGTGATGGAGAAGAGGGGGGGCCCCGAGGCCCAGAGCCTTGGGGACCCCAAACAGAGAGGGGGAGGGAGGGGGGGGGGGCAGTGTTGTAGGTGACCCCAAAAGGGGGCTTTTAAAGGAAAAGGTAGGGGGAAAGAACCAGAGGGGCGGGCGTCCTTAAAGGGCCCAAGGGATTTGGCATTTTGGCAAGGGGGAAGGGGGTAAACAGTGTCAAAAGGGCCCGCGGAGAGGTCAAGGAGCAGGGGGAAATAAATAGTGGCCTTTGGGGTTTTTGGGGGTTACATTTCGTTGGTGACTTTAAAAAAGGGCGGGGGAACTGTCGTTTTAATTTAAATAAAACCGGGCGGGCGTGTACGTAAAACTGGAGGTGGGATCTCACTGGAAAAGGGCCCATGGGAATACTGGGGATGGGGGGGCATGCCCAAAGGCCCAACCTTTTTTTTGGGGAAAAACAAAGGCTATGTTTTCCTGTAGAGGGGGGCGGGGTGATAAAGCAGAGGTATAAAGGGGTGTCACACATTTTTGAAATTTTATTATCTATACACCTGAATTCCCCAAATCCCCAATTGTACCGGCACAAAGAACCCCAAAAGGCCCTTGAAAAAAGGGTGACATCATTTCCCTTTCACAAAAACTTTAATAAAAAACCCAAAAGGGTTAAAGACACCCTCTTGTTTCCCCAACTTGAGGACCCCCTTCTCTGACATGTTTCACTCTTCCCGGGTTTTTGGTCCTAGAGACAGGGACACAAATCTAAGGGCCCAAAAAAATTAAAGGAAAGTTCACCTTACCAAAAAAAAAAAAGTTGATTTCGTTTTTTTTTTAGGGGCCGTAACCCCAAATTTTAACCCCTGATCCGGAATTTTGGGGGCAAGTCAAAATTCTGCAGACTTTTCATTAAGCCCTGGCTATAACTCCCATAGGCAAAGGGTTACTGAAGTCCAGGAAGATCAAATTTTCCAAAAGAAATGTTTTCCCCCAGCGGGCCCTTTCAGGGTTTATTGAAGCTACGACCATCCCACAATGGAAGATGGTATTGGGAGTTTTTTTTCATTCACGAACTCTGTAAAAGAAAGGGGTGCGGCTGTGTGGGGGTCACAATGGGGGTCAGAAACAGGGGGCTGGGAAATGTTTTGGTAACATGGGGACCCCTGAATATGGATGGGGAGGGAAAGAACATGTTACTAAAGGGGGCTTTCCTTTTAAGGGAAATTTATGTCCCAAAGGGTTTTGTGGGGGACTCTTTTAAAATTTCCAACTCAGGGTTTCCCCCGGGGCCCCTGGAATCTAAAGAGCAGCCTGGGAAAAATTTTCCAGAGCCCCTATGGGGGATGGACTGGGAGCAAGGGGGGAACCAAGGGCAGGGGCCCCCCCCCGGTAGGCCAGCGGGGATTCGGAAACCCCCTTTCCTGGGGCAACAAAAACCCGCAGGGGGATAAAAGGAAAACCAGGGACAAGCCGGGTCAGGGTGGGGAGCAAACAAGCACGGGTGAACAAAACCGGGGCAGTACACCCTAGTCAGGCACAAGATGCACAACAATGACCAGGGGCCCAGGAAAATGTGAAGTTGCTCAAAGGGAAAGTGGCCTTTACTAGGGATGTGTTTAAAAAGGCAACCAAACCCAAGGGGGGGGGCCAGAAAATGAGGAAAGGGGAAGGGAAAAAAAACCCAGAAAACAGCAGGCCCATGCCCATGGGTGAGGGGCCCGCCCAAAACCCAAAATGTGAAAGGATCAGGCAGGAAAAACACTGCAGCAAAGATTTGGAAAAACACAGCAAAAAAACTGCAGGCTAACTTGTGACCCTTTTACTTTCCGGAAAAGGGGGTTTAGCCCTTTTGGCCAAAATCATTTTTGGGTATTTTTTCCCTGCAATTGTGCGGGGCAGGCCAAAAATTTTAAATTTAAAAGTAAATTTTATAATTTTTTTTACACAAATGGAGCTTTCGGTGGTATTTTATCAACAATGGGGCTTTTATTATATAAATGATAAAAAGACCTGGGAAAAGCTTTGAAAAAAAACAAAATTTTTTTTACTGTTATAAAACATAGAAATACCTAAAAAAGAAAAAAAAAAAAAGTAATTTCTTTAAAATTTTAAAACCCCAAAATGTAGTCTGCTACATGGCTTTTTATAGGGAAAAAAAAAAACCCCGGTTAAATGGGATTTAAAAAGGGGTTTTGGGGAAAGTTTTTGCATCTAAAACCCCATGATATATTAAAAACAGGGGAATGTATTTATTTAATGGGGTGATCCAGCGACTTATAAATGGGGCTGGGGAAAAGGGGGGTTTGGGGAATCGACACTAACTGACTCTGGGGAACAGACTCACGGACATCTCCATTGGGCCCAATACATAACATGGGGAATATGTACATAAAGGGGAGCACTTTGGGTAAATGGGTTTGGGACTTTTCCCTCTGCCCGGACTAGGGGCCCCTTGGGTTTAGAAACCCAGCCACCCTTTCCCAAACCCGCCTGGGGGTTTGCATGTTCTCTCTGTGCCTCGTGGGGTTTTCCGGGGTTTCCCTTTCCCCCACTCCCCAAAAAACAAAGCTTTGGGAGGTTTAAATTGGGTCCTGTCTAAAAAGGCCCCTAAATTTTTGTATGAAAGTAAGTTAGGGACCTTTCCTTTCATTTTAAACCCCCCCTCGGGGCGGGCCCGATGTGAATTTTAAAAATATATATGGGTAAAAGGGTCATAAATTGATGGCTCTAAATAAAATACCCTTTAAAAAATAAATAAGGGAACACCCCTGGGCCTTTTTTTCAGAGGAATTTTTAAAAAAAAAGACGCAAAGGGGGGCAATGTCCGGGAAACCCGTGGGGACCGCTCTGGTGAAAACTTTTTGAAATTTTTTAAGGGGTGATTTTTCTGGGAAAAGCAAAAAAAAAAAAAAAAAAAAAAAAAAAAAAAATTAAAAAAAGAAAAAAAAAAAAAAAATTTCCCCCCCCCCAAGGAATTTTGGGTGGCGGGGTGGCAGAGAGATAATGGTTTTGATAGATAGATAAATAGATAAAATAATAGTAAAATATAAAAGTGGGGATCGAAAGTTTTGGGGACCCCAGCTAAAAATTTGTATTAAGGGGCATAAAGAAGCCAAGGAAAGGGAAAAATCTCCCAAAAGGGGACAAAATTTCAATTTGACATTCCCTTTTAATAAGTCAAAAAAAAATTAGATTTTTTTTTCCAAACATTTACACTTTCAAAATAACAAAAAAAACTAAAAAAATTCCCCTTTTGCAAAAGTTTGGGCACCCTGCAGAATTTAAAGCAAGCACTGCCCCCTTTGCAAAGGGTGGACCTGCCCGGGCATGGTTGTTCTCCCCAAACATCGTCTGGGAAGACCAGGTGGGGTTTTCAATCTCAAAAGGTTTTTTAAAAGCCCAGACCCCAGCAAATTTTTTTGGGTGGTAACTTTGATGGGCCCTCTGGAAAAAGCTGAAGTTAAAGAGAGGGGGCTTCTACAAATGGATAATGTTTCCCAAAAAAACAACCCGAAATCCACGGGGGATTTTCAACAAGAAAGGGGTAAACTGACAGGTTTTTTTCCATGGCCTTCCCCAATCTCCTGACCCAAAATAATTGAAAATCATGGATTGACCAAAAAAGCAGGTGTACAGAAAAGCCCAAAATCTCAAAAACTGAAGACTTTTGTAAGGAAAATGGGCAAAGAACCCTCAAACAAGAATTTAAAAACTCCCTTTGGGTGCTACAAAAAGCGGTTTCAAAACTGGGGATACTTGCCAAAAGGGGGGGTACAAAAAATTAACTCTGGGAGGGGGCCCCAAAATTCCCAGACGGGCCCTTTTTTTGTTTTTTGTTTTTTTGAAAGTGTAAATGAGGAAAATAAAATCTAATTTTGTTGGCATTTTAAATAAATGTCTAATCTGTAATTGATGCCCTTTTGGGAGATTTTTCCATTTTTTCCTTGGCTTTTATGCACATTAATACAATTTTTTAGCTGGGGTCCCAAACTTTCGATCCCCACGTGTGTGTTTTGAAATATTATAAAAATGACAGGAAGTGACTGGTAGAGTTGTTGCAGGTGTGAGGAGAAGGTAGTGCAGAACGCCAGAGGACAAGACTGGGCCGTAGAGAGAGAGAGAGAGGTGGAGATAAAGGGAGGAATAGCTGACTACGACATCTCCTGGAGGACTACCTTTTCGGCCAGTGACGCAGAGTGCTGCTGTCAGGCATAAACTCTGCAGGACCGCTAGGGAACCCCATCTACATTCAAAAATTGAAATTTGGACTATTAGAATGTGTCTTTACTATTGGTGTACACAAAGCAATTGGCAAAAAAAAAATCAATACAATACAAAAATTGGTGATTTCGTTTTCCTAATCATCCAGACCAAAAGAGGATTTATATCATATACAATAGGATTATAGTAATATAAACCTTTATTACCCAACTTACTATGTGCTGGAATCTATTTGGTTCAGATTTATTTATCTTCATGTACATTTCATGTAGAGCTCTGGCCAGAACATGTAAACAGCCCTGTAGGCATAGGAAGGTATAGGTGTATAACTGGTAAAAAGTTCTGACCAACTTTTAAAATCTGGACATATTTTAAAGACAACCTATAGGTGCGTTTTAAAATGTCATTTTTGTATTGGTTTGGGGAAAGGCAGTTATAGCATAAAATCCACATATCTTCCATATTGGGTCATATAGACAGCTAGAGAAGTTTCCCGTGACTATAATTATCATAGTTTAGGTCCAGTATTGGTGGGCCATAAAAATATTTAAGCTGCAGTTGATTGGTGTCCGGTCGCCGTCATACAGATAATTATTTTACTCCATGATGGTGGAAAAATAAAGGTGATATTTCCTATAACAGAGGGTATATGGGAATAAGATGATAAAAGTAGTTTGTGCAAGGGCCACACACTATGACAACCCTTTTGCTGTTGATTCACTAATGATCTTTATTTTCCGAATATCACTTTCAATAAACCCTTTAGTGATTTGAATGATATAATCTGTGCAGATCCATGTTGGCTCATCATCTTACTCAGTTCTTGGGTTCTTCATCACCACTGCCATCCCATGCTGTTAATATTCCAACCCAATTCCCCCAAAATGTGCAACATTTAAAAAGAGCTGTTACCCCCGGGCCCGGTCGTCCCGGTGTCATACAGAAGAAAGTTGGGTACATTTTTCCCATAAACCGGGGAGTGTCAACAAAACCAAAAACTGATCTGGTAAATTTTTGGGAAATATTTTAACGGAGTATTATTCAACGAAAAATATGAGAAAATATTATAAAGGCACACAAGATCCATCTTTATTTTTTTTTTTTTCTAATAAACGAGTACATACCTTCTCCGCCCACATCCAGCCCTTTAATTCCCCTACAAACAGCTACTACTCTAGGGCGCTGAAAAAACATTAGGACTACGTATTACATTCAAGAAAAAGTATGTGAACCCTTTGGGGATTACGGGGGTTTTGCATAATTTGGGCATAAAATGGCTCTGAACGTCATCTAAGTCACAACTAAAGAACACATCTGCGAACATAATACAAACAAAAACTAAGTGCCATGGTTTAATTGACATAACATGTAAACATTCCAGGCGGGGGGAAAAAGTATGTGAACCTTTGGACTTAATAACTGGTTGACCCCCTTTGGCAGAAATAACCTCAACCAAAGGGTTTTCCTGTGTTGCAGATCAGACCTGCCACACGTCGGGAGTCATTTTGGACCACTCCCTTCACAAACTGTTTCATGTAGCAAATTCTGGGATGTCTGGTGTGAATCGCTCTCTTAAGGCATCCCAGCTTTCAATGGGGGTTGGGTCAGACCTGACGGGCCACCCGAAGGGGGTATTCTGTCTTTTCGCCTTTGTTTTTTAAATTACTTGTAGCTTTGGTCATTTCCTTTGCTCACCCTCCCTGCGGATTTCATTGGCGGACGAGGGTGAAATTTTCCTGAAAAAATTCTTGATAAACCGGGAATTTAAATTTTTCCCATCAATGACCACAATCTTTTCGGGGCCCTGAGGCAGCAAACAGCCCCAAACCATGATGCTCCCCCCGCATGTTTCACAGTGGGGAGAGGTTTTGATGGGGTGTCTGTCCCTTTTTTTTCCAACTAGTGTTGTGTTTTCCCTTCCCAGCAACCAATCTTGGTTTAAATCTGTCCCAGTATTTTTCTGCCAGTAGTGCTGTGGAACACCCATCTCTTTTGCAACTTCAAACGTGCTGCAATAATCTTTTTGGGCAGCAATGGCTTCCTCCGTGGTGTCCTCCCGGTACCCCTTTCATTTTAATGTTTTCCTTATTGTAGATGTTCAAAAAAATGTTAGCATGTCCCAGAGATTTCTGTAGGTCTTTAGCGACACCGGGGATTCTTCTTTACCTCATGCAGCATTCGCGCTGTGCTTTCAGTATTTTTAAGGACGACCAGCCCCAGGGGGAAAAGGGAAACAGTGCAAAATTTCTCCATTTTTGACAGTCTGTCTTACCGTGGACACATAACATCAAGGTTTTGGGGAGATACTTTTTTTAACCCCTTTTCCAGCTTTATGAAGCAACAATTCTTTATCGTAGGTCTTTGGAAGGGGTCTTTTCTCAAGGTGGTTCACCAGACAGTGCTTTTTGAAACCGTAAACCCAAAAAAAGGTGTGTGTTTTTTTTAAAGGGCAGACAGTTCCAACACATCCAATATTCACACTGTTGGAGTAAAAGGGTTGGGTCATCCTGGCTCCAAATTTGCTTGGGAGAAGTCATTTTTCTAGGGGCCCCACATACTTTTTCCTCCCCACTGGGGAATGTTTACGTTATGTGCAATTAAACCATGGCAACATCTAATGTTTGTGGGAGTATTATGTTCAGCAGCTGTGTTTTTTTTTGTTGGACTTAGATTTGGGTTCAGAGCACATTTTATGCCCAATCATGCAAAACCCACGTAATCCCAAGGGGGTTCACAACTTTTCTTTCAACTGTATACATATTTAAATTGGTTACATGAACAACAACTTTTTTCCCAAACCATCATCTACCGGCCCAATGCAATTCCATATATTCCCCCCCCCTTAATTGCACATATGGCCCGCGCTGCAACATACGGCACAAGGAAAGCATGCAACCCTAAAACAAAAACAAAAAAGAGAAATTCATGTCTAGTGCGCAATGGGGAAAAAACGGCCGGCGGACCTTTATCCGGCCCCCGGAGCGTGGCAAACACGGGGTGTCAGAATGGTGTAGGGGGGGGCAAAACGTGAGGAACTTTAGGGGGGCTAGGCTCCTCCACGTCCGCCCTGAAACCAGAACGGCGGGAAACACGGGGGGAGGAACGCGCGGGGCAAAGGGAAGTGAAATTTACACAGGGGGATTGGCTTACTACTTGGGGGGAATAGTACGTGGGGGATGAAAACTATATGAGGATAATTAAAAGGGGGAAATTTCTATATGGGGGTGAATTACTATATGGGGGATGAATTACAGGGGGAGAAATTTCAATGGGGGGTGAATTTACTATTGGGGGGAAATTTTCTATTGGGGGATGATTACTTTGGGGGGAATTACTATATGGGGGTGAAAATTTCATGGGGGGTGAATTACTATATGGGGGATGAATTACTATGGGGGATGTTTTTTTTTTTTTGATTTTTGGGGAAAAAAAACCCCAAAAATTTTTTTTTAATTTTTTTTTAAAAAAATATGGGGGATGAATTTCTTAGGGGGATGAATTACTAATGGGGGTGAATTAATATGGGGGGTGAATTTCTTAGGGGAAAAATTCTAATGGGGGGGAATTACTAATGGGGATGAATTACATGGGGATGAATTACTATAGGGGAATGAATTACTATTGGGGAATGAATTACTATATGGGGGGTGAATTTCTTGGGGGTGAATTACTATATGGGGGGTGAATTATAGGGGGGTGAATTCTATATGGGGGGTTAATTACTATGTTACTATGGGGGGGAATATTTCTTACTTACAGGGGTACCATACACACATTATCTTCTTGGTCCCGGGCCCCCGGGGGCCAATATATGCGGCCCTCAAGTCAAAAAGTTTGCCCCCCCCTGCTAGTGCAATAAAAAGTTTATTAGCAATAAAAGATAAACTCAGTATGCAATCAGAGTGATCAGGAAGGGGCTTTTTACAAGTCTATGTCTAGGGGCGGAGGAAAAACGGGGGGCCGGCAGTTTTTGCCAAGTCTTTTGGGAAAGACCTCCTTTCCCCCCCTACTGTCAGACCGGCAAAATTTTGGGCCCCATGCCAACGGCTCATCTGTTTTTTGGGGTCCCTCTGCACAGTACCTACAAAACCGACTGTTAGCTTTCGGCAATCTTCCTGTTGTCCTAGGCCCAAATTTTTTTTTGGGGGGGGAAACCCCCTTTGTCAAGTTTTCAGTATCTAAAGGGCCCGAAAAGTGCTTGTTTGGTTAAGTTCCCCTTTACAGAAAATAAAACAAGGGTCCCCCTGTATGTTAACCATTTTTCCGCCCGGGCCCCCTGGCCGAAAATGGCGGGGCCGGGAAATGTCGTCAAACGTTCCAGGTGGACACCATAAAAAAGTCCTCCCCCACATGGCAGAAACCGCCCCACGGCGCGATCTGTCCCCGGGTGTGACCCTCAGACACGGCCGATGACAGAAATTTAGTATCGGCCCCCCTTTGGGCCGGGACCAATGGGATCTGCTGTGACCAATCACAGCAGGGCACTTTACAGGGTTTTAAAACAAAGGATGGTTCATTCATGCCATCCATTGTATACTAGTGTCTAGGTGTGGGGAAAGGTCACGAAAGGGCACATGGGACTTTTCATTTGATTAAACTTTTGGCCCCAAAAAAACAGCTAAGCACAAAAAAAAAAAAAAAAAACCCTGAATGAATCGTTTTCTTCAGGGAAAGGGGTTGCTTATTTGTAATTCTTTGCTATAAAGCAAATTGGTTTTAAAAAAAAAAAAAAATTTTCTGGGTCCCCCTTTCCCCCAAAGGGAGTACAATGTTATTGGGAACATTGTTTCACTTTGGTAATTTGTGAAAAATATGAAAAAAAAAAATTAAATAAAAAAATATATATTTTTTTTTTATACTGGGCACCAAAGGGCAGTGTCCCCGATCCCGCCTTTCCAGTTATATATTACGCTTTTACTGCACTGGGGGACAGTATGTAATAAAAAAAAAAATAGTGAAAAATGATTTTTTTAATTTTTTCATTTTTCCCCCAAAAATTATGACAAAAAATACAACTTCAAAAAAAATCGGGCCCTGCCCTTTTGAAGGGACGTCGGACTGTCTACCCCCTGAAAAAAAGGGGTCAATTTTGGGGGATATCCTGTATGTCCCGACCCTTTTGGGGGATATCTGTACTTTTCCTTTAAAATTTGGGGGGTATCTGTACTTTTTTGACTTTTTTTTTGTTTTTTCTTTTTTTATTTGGTATTCCTGTTTTTTTACTTGCTGTTTTTTTTTTTCTGTAATTCTGTCCGCTTTTGAAATTTTTTTTTTTTTATCTTGTACCATCCTTTCTTTTTTTCTTGTTTTTTTTTTTTTTATCTTTTTATTTGATGTACTGTTCTGTTATTGTTTTGTTTGTTTCTTCTGTAGATTCTCTTTTCTTTTTTCTTTTTTCTTCTGACATCTTGTTTTTTTTATCTGTTTTTGTCCTGACAATTTTTTTCTTTTTCTGGTTTTTTTTGTTCTAGACACTATTTTTTTTTTTTTTTTTTTTCTTTACTTTATTTTATTTTTCATTTTTTTTATTATTTTTTTTCTTATCTGTTTAGACCACGTCCTTTTTTATTTTTATTTGACATTTTCTTATTGGTTTTTTTTTTCTGAACGTACCGACTTTTTACATTTTTTTTATTTTTTGTTCGTACTTTTCTCAGACCCATTTTTCTTCTTTTTTTTTCATGTTTTCTTTCTTTTTTATTTTTCTTACTTTTTAGAAATATGCATCTCCTAGTTCTTTCTTGTTCCAGGATTAAAAAATATTCCAATTGACTTTTTCGTTTATCCTATAGTTTTTGAAAAACCCTCGTAATTTGTTGAACTCTATCACACTTTCTTCGTTTTAATTCTTTGTGTTTGTTTCTTAAACATCTTAGTGAGTTTGTGGTGCGTTGTCTTGTTCACTCAAAGTGTTTTTACTGGAGCAGAATATCATTCTATCACACAGCTTCGGTCCGACCATTAAATTTATAAAGAAACCAATTATTATTTTGCAAATTTTTTTTTTTTATTTTTTAACTTTTTTTAGTTTACTTTTTTGCTCTCTTTTTTTTTTATTTTTTTTTTTTTTTGGTTTTTTTTACTCTGCTTTTTTTCTTCACTCTTTTCTCTCTTTTTAACTTTTTTTTCTTCTTCTATTTTGTTATGTTCTTTTTTCTTTTTATATTTTTGTTTTTTATGGGTGCTTCTTTTTGTTTCTGTTAATGTTTACTTTCTTATTTGTCTTTTCAGAAAAAAATAAAAAAACAAAACCAAGCGGCCTGATTTAAATACTCCCACAAAAGGAAAGTCTCTATTTGTGAAGAAAAGATTTTTTTCCAAAATCTTTTAGGTTTGAGTACCAGTGGTTTTTTTCATGACCCGCAAAACTTGAATTGAGTCATTCAAAGTGTGAAGAATTCTTTTGAAAGCTTTTATTCTGTCTGCGTACTTTCTTTTTTTCTTCCAATACATCTTGAGCCCTGCTTTTTTTTTTTCGGCGTTTTTTGGCAGGAAGGGGATTTTTTTTTTTTTTGCGCTTTTTTCTCTTCTTCTTTTTATGAGTTTTGGTTTTTTTGACACCTGTTCCCTCTCCTTTTTTTTCTGGAGGGGGGATTCATGCTCAACGTTTTATTTTTTTCAGCCTAGTTTTTTTTTTTTTTTTTTTTTCTTTTTGTTTTTTTTATTTTGTATGCTTTTTCTCCTTCTGTCTATTTCTTTTTTTTGTTTCAGTATTTTTTTTCCATTGTGCATTTCTTTCACTCTTTTGACTTTATTCCCTTTGGAGGCCGATTTGCTTTTTTCCAATGGCATATTTGTCTTCCAGATTCTGGAATTTTCTATGCTTTTTTTTTTTATTTTTAATCTTTCTTATGTCTCCACCTGCTTCCTGTGCATGTATGTTTTTTTCAAATTTTGTCTTAATGTACAAACATTTTTCGGACTTCGCGTCTCTTATTTCCTTTAGATTTCTTAATATTTTTTTTTATTTTTTTTTTTGTTTTTTTTTTTTCTATGTTACGCCTACGAATTCTAGGAAGGCCACTCTTTTGTGGCCGTGTTTTAATTGCTTGTTTTGCGAGGTGGATCTGATACTTAAAGCTACCCATCCTGGTTCCTGTCCTTTTGGCCACAAACCCAATCAACTTTGGTGGTCAGTTGTTTTTTCTTTTGTGTCAACACGTCCCCCACATGTTGTCAAGTTTATGAGTGTGCTGTTCTGTACTTTTTTTTTTACTTCAAATTTTGTCCAAGCACTTTGGAACTGTGTTTAGGAGAGTCACCCCCCATAGCTCCTTTTCGAAATTTATTCGGTTGTTCTTTCTTTTTTTTTATTTTTTTTTTATTTGGTTTTTTTTTTGTAGTGTCCGATTGTACAAGCAAAGTTCTTAGAAATTTTTTTTTGGTTTTATTTTTTTTTTTTTTTGTTTAGTTTTTTTGTTGTTGTTACTACCGGTCTTACACTGTTCTCTTTTTTTGCAACACCTCAAATTTTTTTACTTTGGTTGAACTTTTGTGGCCACAGTTTGCATCCTCCCACTCCTGGCTTTTCTGATTTTTTAGCTGCAACGCAATAACTTTTTGGCATTTATCTGCCTGTGCATTTTTTTCCTTTGTTTGTGTTGTGTCTTTGACGGACTTTTTTGGTTCTTAAAAAAATTTTGTTGTAAAAAATGTATGTTTTTCTATTATTGGATCTCGGGTTTGTTTTTCTTGTCATTTCTTTTCTTAATGCTTACCCGAGTTGTTTGTGATAGCTTTGTTTTTTTTTCTATGGTTTGGATCATGTTGATCGTCCGATGTGTTTATTCTTTTTCAAAGGCCGCACAAATTCTTGTTTTTGTGTTGCTTTCGAGGCTAAAGGCAAGTTTTTCGTTCTATTCCTGTTGTTTTGTCTTGAGACAAAAATCTAAGAATATGTTGAGTTTTTTGTGAATCTTCTTGTCAAGTATTGGGAAGAGTTGAGTCTTAGTCACCCCCAAGTGTATGTACCTTCGACGCACAGGCCATTGTTCAAAATCCTTTTTTTTGTGTTTCATATCACATTCATTCTCTTTTTTTTTCAAGTGTGTCTTTCGTTTTTACTACCCATTTTTTTTTATTTTTTTGTTTTGTTAGGCCCTTTTTTCTTTTATTTTTTTTTTTACCCTGATAGCAGTACCCTAGCCAGCCTGTGGCCGTTTGGTTGTGGCTACGGTTTTTTGGTGCTAGTCAGGTTTTTTTTGCCTGCGGTTTCTTTTTTTTAACACCTCATTTTGTCCCTGTTTTTACGCAGTTTTTTTCAAGCAGTTCTTTGTTTTTTTATTGTCACCTGAGTGTTTTTTTTTTTTTTTTTCCCAGTTTTCTAAAGCTAACACTATCATAGCCATTTTCCAGTCCCTCATGACACTAATTTTTCCAAATCCTTCAGCAATTTTCCAATCAATCTTTGAGACCTTCATCTTTTCATGACTTTCTTCTTTCTGATCTCCTACCGTCTTGTATCATTTCTTCAGTCTCCATGTGGGCCATGCACTTTGTAATATAATATACCCTGACCAGGTCTTTTTTTTTTTCCTTGTTTTTTTTTTTTTCTTTTCTTCTTTTGTTTCCATTTTTGAATGTAGAGGGACAACATCTTGTTATTCCCCTTCATTTTCAAAATTTTTTTCTCATTTCATGGCTTGTTGGCTGATCTTTCTTACTACCTCTTTTCTTTTTGTTTTTTTTTTTCTTGCAAATTTCATATACATGTTTTTCCCTTTATTTTACTTTCCTTTCTTTTTACATGTATAGTATTTTTTTTTTTCTTTTTTTTACTTTTTTTTTTGTTTTTTTATTTTTTTTGTTATGAAGAATTCCTCCAAGTAAAACACATTTTTGTTTCGACCAGCCTTCTACCTCTTCTCCGTAACAGTTTACACTGTCTGATAAGACCCATTTTCTCTCATTAACGTGACAGGGGACTTTGCAGGACAAATGTGTAACTGAATTGTTATTAGCAGCTGGTTGTATTGAAGGAAGATCAACCAGTTCAGGACTGGGAACGGTCGCGGTGGCTGGCCGGACAAACATTCTGTGGTAAGGGTTGTCTCGTTTGCCAGTTTAGCCTTCCTTCTCCAGGATGGTGTGTTTCTTGATGTTAGGGCCCCACCCTCGTCTTAGGGACCAGGCCTGGAACTATGGTAGATCCAAGTCCTTGTGAAGATGGGGAAAACAGCTTTCATTTTTTTTATTTAATTATTTTTTTTCCTTTTATTTTTTTTCTTTTTTTTTTTTATTTTTTTTTTTTTATTTTTTTTTTTTTTTTTTTTTTTTTTCCTTTTTTTTTTTTTTTTTTTTTTTTTTTTTTTCTTTCTTTTTTTTTTTTTTTTTTTTTTCCTTTTTCCCCTTTTTTTTTTATTTCTTTTTTTTTATTTTTCTTTCCTTTTTTTTTTTTTTTTTTTTTTTTTTTTTTCTTTTCTTAATTCTTTCTTTTTTTTTTTTTTTTCCTCTTTTCTTTTTTTTCTACCCCCCCCTTTTTTTTTTTTTCTCCCCTTTTTTTTTCTCATTTTTTTTTCCCTTTCCTTTTCCCCTTTTTTTTTTTTTACTTTTTTTTTTCCTTTTATTTTTCCCTTCTTCTTTCTTTTTTTCTTTCTTTTTTTCCTGTTTCTTTCCTTCTTCTTTTTCCTTTTTTTCCTTTTTTTTATTTTTTATTCTTTTTTCTCCCTCCCTCTCTCTTTCCTATCCTTCACTTCTTTTTCCCCTTCCACCCTCCACTCTCTTCTTTCCCTCCTTCATGATTTCCATCATATTCTTCTTCTTCCCTTTCATTCCTTTATTTCCACTTTTTTGTCCCTCTTTCTTCTCCTCTTCTTTTTTAATTCACTTCCTCTCTTTTTCTTCCATTTCTGTGCCACTATTCAGGTACTTAGTATGAGTCAGGAGTATTATGGAGGGTTCCAGTATTATGATCATAGGAGGAATGGTAGTGGCCTATTAATTATTATGCCGACATCCACCTCACACACTGTAGAGCTCCAACAACTCTGGATATTCGTCGTGCCCCCGAGACTGCCCAATATGATGTGAAGTGTGTGCGGTGAGTTCTAAGATCGACGCGCACTCATGCTTGCATGACATACTGACTTGACAGTATTATTATCCCTCTACCCAGCAGACTCCAAGGCCATTTATTTAAATTAAAAGGATACAGTGATCTCTGCACTAAATATAAAGGCTCTCTGAAGCCTATAGAAAACCCTTTTTAATAAGTTAAATTCGCAAGCGGAATAATTCGCCATCGAAACGAATTTATTCCGCAAATTACGGCGAAATCAGCCGAATCGAATTTTTGAATAATTCGCTCCCAATCATCCTCTAATTTTCTATATTCGAGACGGGTGGGGTTTGACACTTGAGAGTGAACAGGAAAAAGAAGGGTAGCCATGCTTGAGAGAGAAGATGGCTGAGTGATCGAGAATCCGTTCGCCATCCAGTTGTGAGGGCAGCCCTCCGTAATCAGAAATTCAAATGAGTGAAGCTGAAAAAAAAAAAAAACAAAAAAAAAAAGTCAAAGAAAAAAAAGATTTGCAAAAAAAAAAAAAAAAAAAAAAAAAAAAAAAAAAAAAAAACAAACAATATACTGCTGATGACATCGCATGCTTCGCGGTAGAGACATCTGTTTCTGTTCAGAGTCACCCACGGATGCAAAAGCAGACCCGGGTCGTAAGAGATCGTGCAACGCACCCTCATTTTAGTGTTGGCCGCCTATAGGACGAGTCCAGCCTATATTAGTTAGGAGTCTCTGTTTGTGTCAGGCCACAAAGTGTTGTTACTGATCATTGAAGGACTTCCACAACTTAAAGTGGCATTCACATTGGAGAGCTGATAACATCCTACAAACTCAAACCAACCTGGCGTTTTGCTCAGAAGGAATACTCAGGCACGTGCTACAGGACCAGTTTATGGGAGGGGAATGACTGTAGATTTGTGTAAGATTGTATGCTGTTGTGCTGCACCCCCGCAGGCTGGCCATACCATACCACCCATCCACTGATTCCTGCATCTTTAGGTAATAACGGAAAAAAAATTAAAAAAAATAAAAAAAACAGTAAGGTGTAGCAGCTTATTTGGTGCCACCAGTAGGTAAATTTCTACACTTCCTACCTTCATCCATCAGAAGGCGCTGTGGCTGTGCAGCACAAGGGTCTCAGCCTTTGGGCTGGGTGTATGAAATTTTTGTATGTTCTTCAGCAGTTGTGGTTGTGATTATTTACACAAGTTCTAAGTAAAATTCTGTTGTGACTAAAGCTGGTGTTGGAGTGCTTTCCCTCGTCCGTGACTTCACTGTATCCTGGGAGGCCCACCCCGGTACAACTGCTTTACAGCAAAGTGCATAGTTCAACAGTTTGTTAGTTTTATAGTTTTAGTTTAGTTTAGTTTTTTTGCCCCATCCATTTTATATTGGCAGGGCCAGAGAAGGTATGTGATATAGAACTGGTGGAGGAGAATCAGGGGTTTGTGCCATTCCCTCATAATGTCTATCTGTATTCATTGTCAGGATAGTATGAACAAACTGGCTTTCCGACTGGGAAGACCAATGGTGTCCTTCTAAAGTGTTTTGGGCCGGTGAAGTTGGTCTGGTGATTGGGTCATAAAGGTGCGAACTCATTTTAAGTGGTTGGGGCTGGCGAGGGTATGCAGTGTTCTCCTGGGCTGTCAGTGTTGGGCCTAGGCAAACAAAGGAGCTTTGGGTGAGGCCCCCCCACAAGCTGTTTTTTTTTTTCTTGAAATGCCCTCGTGACGTTTTTATATGATTGAATGAGGATTTGCATCTTGGCAGTGTGATTGGATTTCCAGTACTGGATTTTTTTAAAATAAGGGACTTGTCAAATGTCTGTGTGTTTTATAATTGTTGCTTCTTTTTAAAGGAGTAGGCGGTTACAATGTACCCATACTCATTCATGTGGGAGGGGGTTGTATATCTGAGGGCCACCTATCTAAAAGGTACTTCCAGATCCAGTAAGTCCCCATGTTATGGAAGAGGCCACCCCTTGTCACTTCAACTACATTTGCCCCCACAGTGAAGGGCATTTTTTGGTCTGGTATGGTTTTTGTCTTACCTGACATGCCAGGTGTTCTTAATTCGGGTCTATTAAAGATTTCAGGGCAGACCCCCCAATATTTTTTTCAAGAGAGTTCCTTCTTAAAACTATACTAAGATCTGAACGGTCCTAGAATGAATTTTTGGGGAAGGAAGCCCTGTTATGTCTTTTGCTTTTTTTTCCTCAGGTTCTTCCTTAAGAAATGAATACCAAATGATTGGTGTTTAATTTTTGGGGGACCTCAACCTTCTTTTTTACAGCAGAAGTGACAAAAAAAAATTGGCGGCAATCTACTTTCACAGACCATTTTCCAGAAAAGTAAATGTATGATTTTGCGGATGTACCCGTGTTCCCTTTTCTTTTAACAAAAGGAAGCTTACAAAAAAATTATAACTTCCCAAACAATTTTAAAAGTGATACACAGGCCGGGCAGCGCGAAAGGGTTCAAAACTCAGGATCCAGGGCCCTCGCCCCCAATTTTTATGTAATTTTTTTTCATTGATTTTTCTATTTTTCTAGAAAAATGACTGCTAGAAAAAACTAAAACGGTGTGAAAAGTGTACTTTAATAGGCCCCACATAACATTGATTTACAATAAAAAAAACAGACTTTATTTTGACAAATGTAAAACATCTACACTGTTAAAAAGATCATGGGGAATCGCTGCCATATGTAAACCTTCTCTTTAGATAAAGTTACATAGATACAGAGATTGTATTACATATATTTTCCTACACCGATGGTCAACGCCTTTCGCATATAGCTTTCTTCAGGACCGTGTATTTAAGGAGTTATATAAACATCTTAAAAAAAAATACACAATAAAAAGGCTCACATGGATGGAACAGACTGCCGAGAGACAAGGTCTTGCAGGCGGACATAGGGGAATCAAGAGGGACCAACATCCATATGACACCGGTGCAATGACACTGGAATAGCCAATCAATGCTATAAGATGAATCAATAAAGCTAGATTAGCTTCAATACACATGTACCCACCAATATTCAAATCACAGGCCCACATCACCTCATTGTTCCCTCTGGATACTTACATAGGGTTCACGCAAAATGGTTAGAGGGTTCCTCACATTAGATAAACCCACAGTGCTTACAGGGTACAAATTCATCCAAATTAGAAAATGTAGTACTCCTGTTCATAATACAGAGGGAAAAGGGGAGAAAGCCCCCCCAATAAAAAATACTTATAAACCCTTCCTTTATCTAGTAAAATATGCCACAAAAAAAAAAATCAAAAATGGCTTACTTGTATCTGGTGAAACAATCCAACCATCCGCATACTTATATGTATCTCCACAGTGGACCCCAACCACTGCTGGCCTCAGATATGGATATCCTTATGGGGTGGGCATCAGGCTGTTTTTTAAATAGTGAAGTCGGTTTTCTTTTTTATTTATAGATGAGGATATACTAAGTCCAGCATAGATATATGTTACCTCTCCTGCCCATTCACAACCTATATACAAGCTCTCACCTAAGAAATTGAGGTCATGAATCATAGATGTTGTAGCTTTGAATCAAGGAAAGAGAGATGTCTTTTAGCTCCACTCCCCCCCAGAACGCCTAAAAGAGAGAATGCCTCAGTTCAGCCAAACACATATTGACATTAACGTGCCCCACCATATCAAGATCCATAAAAGTGTATAAATCTACCTTGGGTCCTCAGCCAACAAGCGTCCAACATCCTGCCACTGCACCACTGACTGACTGTTGCTCTTATACTCCTGCCGTGCCAAATACCTTGCCCTACCATATCAAGATCCATTAACGTGTATATATCTACGTTTGGGACCTCAACCAACAAGCGTCCAACATCCTGTCACTGCACTGCCGACAGGCTATCCCTTTTATACCCTGCCAATGCTGGCGTCACGGCAAGTGCCACCTATCGTGCATGCGCAATATGGTACCCAACATGGTGGTGCATACAACTGGCCAAGGACCCGGTCACAAGATGTTACACGGGGGCATGGGTCGGCTGGAATTGGGAGCCCTCCATCACCCATACCCCCAAGGTGGATCCTAAGAGGCTTGTCCAGAGGAGGTCCCAAAACTAAATGCACCACAACCATTACCCAAGAGGGGTGGTCCAAAAGGCACATATGTCTGCCCAAAGACCAATTGGGCTCAAACACAAACCACTACCATTTTCCTGGAGACCATGAGCCATATATCAATTACATATAAATGTACTTTTTACATAATATCAAATATACAATTCATTTACATATAAATAATGATACAATCAGTTCTCCCACTTAGAGTGGGAATGTACCTACAATGTGAATTTCAGACCCCTCCATGATTTCTGAGAGACAGAATTAAAAAAAAAATTCAGGAAATCACATTGTATGATTTTTAAAGAATTTTTTGTCTTGAGACACACAGCTAACCCTTGGATTGCCCTGCATGTTAACCCATTCCTGCCCAGTGTCATTAGTACAGTGTCAGTTCTTTTTATTAGCACTGATCACTGTAATTGGTGTCACTGGGAATGTCAGTGACACCAACTCAGTTCCCCAAAGTGTCAGAATGCCCCCACAGTCCCCCGCAGTAAGTCGCTGATCGCCGCCATTACTAGTAGAACAAAAAAAAAATCCCAGTAATACAGTTGTCCTCAAAAGTTTGCATAGCCTGGCAGAAATTGTGAAATTTTGGCATTGATATTGAAAATATGACTGATCTGCCAAAAAATGCTTATTGAAGGATGATGATCATAAGAAGCCATTTATTATCAAATAATTGTTTGGCTCCTTTTTAAATCATAATAACAGAAACCACTCAAATGGCCTGGATCAGAAGTCTCCGCCCCCTGGAATGTTTGGCCTTGGTACAGACACACAAGGTGACACACGGGTTAAAATGCCAATTAGAGGTTAATTTCCCACATCTGTGGCTTTTTAAAATTGCAATTAGTGTCAGTGTATAAATAGTCAATGAGTTTGTTTAGCTCTTACGTGGAAGCACTGACTAGGCTAGGTACTGAGCCATGGGGAGCAGAAAAGAACTATCAAAGGTCCTGCATAACAAGGTAATGGAACAATTGTGGCTGCAATCTTTCTTGCTCTACCTGACCTTGGTTTGGTATCAAGAGATCCCTGAACTTTCCACTTCTTAATAGGTGATTGAACAGTACTGAATGGCATATTCAAGGCTTTGGACATATTTTTATGTACTTTTCCATCTTTATAAAGTTCCATTACATTGTTACACAGGACTTTTGAAAGTTCTTTTCTGATCCCCATGGCTCAGTATCTAGCCTAGTCAGTGCTTCCACATAAGAACAAACTCATTGACTATTTATACACTGACACTAATTGCAATTTAAAAAAGCCACAGATGTGGGACATTAACCTCTAATTGGCATTGTACCACATGTGTGTCACCTTGTGTGTCTGTAACAAGGCCCAACATTCCAGGGGCGGAGACTTCTGATCCAGGGGCGGAGACTTCTGATCCGGACCATTTGGGTGATTTCTGTTATCATTATAATTTAAAAAGGAGCCAAACAATTATTTGATAATAAATGGCTTCATATGATCATCATCCTTCAATAAAAGAGCATTTTTGGCATGATCAGTCATATTTTCAATATGAAATGCCAAAATGTCACAATTTCTGCCAGGGGGTGCAAAGTTTTGAGCACAACTGTATATACCATTTGCAAACGCTATAAATTTCACGCAAGCCAATTAATTTACACATATTGGGATTATTTTTAACAAAGACACAGAGCAGAATAGATTTTGGCCTAAAATTTATTAGGAAATTAGATTTTTTTTATTTTTTTACTGGACATGCTTAATAGCAAAAAGTCAAAAATAGTGTTTTTCTCAAAATTGCCACACTTTTTTCTTCATAGAGCAAAGAATAAAAAAAACGCACAGGCGATCAAATACCACCAAAAGAGACATCTATTCGCAGGAAAAAAGACATATTTAATTTGGGTGCAGTGTTGCATGACGGCGCAATTGTCAGTTAAAATAATGCAATGCAGTAACGCAAAAAATGGCCTGGTCAGGAAGGGGGGGGGGGTGGAATACTCTAGAGGGCAAAGGGTTAAATGTTAAATCCAGTGTGTTTCCTGCTGTAGGATGATCTTATCAAAATTTCCTCCCAATTCTGGACAACGACGCATGACCCGTGTAACATCTTGCGCATGCATGGTAGAAGGCATACTCTGTGCCGTGACATCAGCATGCGCTGGTGTTGGTATTTGGATCGGCGGGGGGGTATTAGAGGAATGGTCCAGTGGGCGGTGCAGTGGCAGGATGTTGGATGCTTGTTGGTTGAGGTCCCAAAGGTAGATATACACACTTTTATGGATCTTGAAATTAATGTCAACATATGTTTGGCCTAACTGAAGCATTCTTTGTTTTAGGTGTTCCAGGGGGGGGGGGGTGGCACTAAAAGACATCTATCTTTCCTTGATTCAAAGCTACAACATCTAAAATTTATGACCCTCAATTTCTTAGGTGAGAGCTTGTATGTAGGATGTGAATGGGCAGGAGAGGTAACAACGTATATCTACACTGGACTTGTTGGGTTTATTGTTGGGTTTATTGTTTGTTTTATAGACAAGGATATTCTATTTAAAATACAGCCTGATGCCCACCCCATAAGGATATCCATATCTGAGGCCAGCAGTGGTTGTGCTCCACTGTGGGGGTACATATAAGTATGTAGATAAGGACCCCCCCACCAGGGGGGGGGGGGGGGGGGGGGGGGGCCCCCCCACCCAACACACACTCTCCACTCCTCACAAGACCTGCTTCTCTCTAGTTCCCTGGTCTCCTCCTCCCATGCCCACCTCCAGGACTTCTCCAGGGTGTCACCCATCCTCTGGAACTCTCTACCCCAACCCATCAGATTATCACCTACTCTCCTCTCCTTTAGGTGCACCCTGAAAACCCACCTCTTCAGGGAAGCCTACCCCACCCCCTGCTAATTGCCAACCTCTTCCACTCTTCCTACCATTCCCATCCCCCCCAGCTATTTCCTCCTGTTCCACCCATCCTCTCCCTCCTAGATTGTAAGCTCGAAAGAGCAGGGCCCTCAAACCCCTCGTGTATTGTATTGTATTGTTATTGTTCTGTTGCATGTTCTGTCTCCCATTGTAATGTACAGCGCTGAGCGAACCATTGGCGCTTTATAAATACTGTATAATAATAATAGATGGTTGGATTGTTCGGCCAGATGCAAGTAAACCATTTTTGATTTTTTTTATGTGGCATATTCTACCAGATAAAGGAAGGGTTGACTGTATAAGTATATTCACTGAGGTTCTTCTCCCCTTTCCCTCTGTATTATGCACAGGAGTACTACATTTTCTAATTTGGATGAATCTAATGTGAGGAAACCCCATGTAAGTATCCAGAAGGAACAATGAGGAGATGTGGACCTGTAATTTGAATATTGGTGGGTACATGTGTTTTGAAGCTAATATAACTTTATTGATTCATCTTATAGCATTGATTGGCTATTCCAGTGTCACTGCACCTGTGTCCTGTGGCTGTTGGTCTCTCTTGATTCCCCTATGTCTGCTTGCAAGACCTAATATTTGGGTCTCTCGGCAGTCCATCCCATCCATGTGAGCCTTTTATTGTACATATATACCTTTTTTTTTTTATTGAGATGTTTATATAACTGATTAAATTTTGTACTAATGCATGTTATCTCTTTACTATTAGTACTTTACCTCCGTAAATACACGGTCCTGAAGAAGCTATATGTGAAACGCGTTGACTGTTGGAATTGGACAAGATATGAATACAATCTCTGTATCTAGGTAACATTATCCTAGGAGGAGGTTACATATTGGGAGTGTGTCAGGGCTCCAGGTATGACCAGAGGTGTGTGGACTGACACAGGGAAATGCAGGCTTCAGGTATAGTATAAACAATACAATTTTCTAAAGACTAAACAATACATAATGTAGTGCAAGGCTAAACATAAACACAGTGCAAACAAACCAAACCTCCAACAGATAACAAAATGTACAACACCAAACGTAGTTGGGCAGGCCGGGTCGGTAACAAACGGGCAGACAAGGTACAAGGAGCAGGCAGGAGAGTGGTCAGGATAGCCAAGGTCGGTACAGGCAGAGTTCATGCAGAGTCAGGATCAAAGCAGACAGGATCAGGATACAGGGGCCAAGGGAAACAATACACCAAGGCACTGACTGCAGGCCTGGCCATTCCTTAAATACACCTCCTGCAATCAGCCTCAGGTGATGGCTTGATTGCAGGAGTGAGCTTCTGGCTGCTGAGAGCACCCACTGGCCAGCCCTGGTACTGCAGCCCACACGGCAGGTGAGTCCCACCACCATTGGTGAGTCCATTCCTGACAGAGTGATTCCCCATGATCTTTTTTAACCAGGCAGATGTTTACATGTGTCTAATTTTATACATCTCAAAGTAAAGTATGTTTATTTTATTGTAATCATATATGGTCTCACGTGGTGCCTATAAAGTCCACTTTTCACACCGTTTAGTTTTTCTTGCAGTTTTTTTTTTCTCTAGTATTTTTGGATGTGGCACATTGAAAGCTTGCCTGGTAAACATTTTTTTAAATTTTCCCTTACAGCACAAGTGCCAAACTGGCAGCCCTCCAAATGTTGCCAAACCACCCATGAGGCTTTGCAAGATTGACAGTTACAAGCATGACTCCCAAAGGCAGAGGCATGATGGTACTTTTTCGCAACAGCTGGAAGGCCGCCAGTTTGACAGCCCTGCCTTACAGCTTTCAGAGCTTGTAAAAGACCCCCAAACTATCTATTTTCTGAAAACACATTACCGGTAGAATAAAAAGAAGTTGCTACTGATTTTCAAGGCCTGGCGATGTTTGCTCAAGTGTTTTATCAAATCAATATTTTCACAAAAATTACACTAAAATCATTATTAGCAGATACAAACACAGCACATTTTGCAAAATTCCTACTAAATATAAAAGTTTAACCTGTATTGAGTTAATAAAATAAATATTTGTACATTTTAACTGCTTTCTCGCCACCCTAGCAGAAATGCTTCTACAGGGTGGCAGTGGTGCACAAAATCATGTTTATTTATACACGGCCTCGGCTGTCAATCACCGGGACTGGGCCGGTAATTCCCTGCTGGCACCCAGCGATCACCCAGTAACTCTGACAGGGGAGAGACCTGTATATAAACAATACAGATCTCTCCCCTGTGAGTTCCGGGTATGGCTCTGCATAGCAGACCAATACAAAGCCGTGTGCTTACAGTGGAAAACACACACAGCACACAATTGAAACAGCACACAGTTAACCCTTTGATAGCCCCAGATGTTAACCCCTTCCTGCCAGTAAGTTTCTGCACTTGGGAGCTAAGAATATGCATGCATCATACATACTGGGGGGGTACAACTGGGGGGTCAATGGTGAAGGATCTGGGGGTTCTGGTAGATCACAAACTTAATAATGGCATGCAATGCCAAGCTGCAGGTTCTAAAGCGAGCAAAATCCTCTCTTGTATTAGGAGAGGTATAGACTTCAGAGAGAGATATTAGTTGGATCATGCTTTGGTGGGGGTTTGTTTTGCCTTCCTCTTAATCAACCGTGGGTATATGATTTTTTGTTTTATATAGGATTGTATATTTTTTTTTCCCTCCTTTTATTGGTTGAACTAGATGGATTTGTGTATTTTTTAAACCAGACTAACTATGTAACTCTAAGATTGTACTAAGGGGATTTGGTGAGTTCAAGCCACCTGGATTGCTTTATCATTCAAGTAAATAAAATGATTAATTAAAGTGCTGGGACCCAGTGGGATTAGTGGATAATGGTCACGGAATAATTTTCCCAAGTTACAATGTTCTGTGGACTTAAAATATTAAGAGTTCTGTAACTTTTGACCTGTACTCCTTCTAGAAAAGGAAAGGTACAAAACATCCACCTAGACTGTACTAAGCCATCTATTGGACACTCCATGTTACATACATTATATACAGAAGTAATTACTTACCTGTGTATACTGATACAGACTAAGTAACTGCGCCAATGCATGATTTGTATTGAGGGAGCTGTCACCAATAAAGCCGGCCACTTCTCCATGTCCCTTACAGTAATAGTTAGGAGCCTCCTTTTCTCCAGACAATATCTTTATGGCATATCCCAAAGTTTTCTTTGGATCATTACATGTACTAAATATATGATATCCCAGGGTAACATTGGGCAGAAAGTCAGGGTCCTGGTTAATCTCATTGACAGCGGTGATCATCGCCAAGATGCTTTTGTACTCTTCAATGTCAGCACTGCAGGATATTGAGAGGTTTTCAAACTACAGAACATGCTTACTTCTAAGATTACAATTAGAGATGAGCGAAGAAATGAAAAATTCGATAATTCGCTGTGAATTTAACTTAAAAAAGGGTGTTTCTAGGCTTCAGAGAGACTTAATATTAGTGCAGAACACTGTACCTTTAATTTAAATGCCCTTGGAGTCTGCTGGGGAAGAGAAATAATACTGTCAGTCAGTATGACATGCAGATGAGTGCCGTCGATCTTAGAATCACCGCACACTTCACTCATTTGGGCAGTCACGGGGCCAAAACCAGAGTGTGGAGCCACAGTGTGGCGGTGGAGGCAGCAGCAATGGGAGGCCATACAGCACCCTATGACAAAAATGGAAACCACCAGCAGTGTGAGGAGACCTGAAAGTGGCACATGGCAGAGTGTGGCGATAGAGACAGCAGCAATGGGAGGCCGTACAGGGACCCATGACACACTCTGGACCTGGCAGCAGCATGAGGAGGCGGTACAGGGGCCCATGACAGATTACGGGCCTGGCAGCAGCATGAGGAGTCGGTACAGGGGCCCATGGCAGATTACGGGCCTGGCAGCAGCAATGGGAGGCCGTACAGGGACCCATGACACACTCTGGACCTGGCAGCAGCATGGGGAGGCGGTACAGGGGCCCATGACAGATTACGGGCCTGGCAGCAGCATGAGGAGTCGGTACGGGGGCCCATGACACACTCTGGACCTGGCAGCAGCATGAGGAGGCGGTACAGGGGCGCATGACAGATTACGAGCCTGGCAGCAGCAACTTGGACAGGAGGACGTTCAGCTTCTGCACCGTCGGGTGCGTGCTCGCAAACTGTTGTCTCTTGGAAACGGATTCCAAGAAAGACTGCTGACGGAATCCGTGAAGAGGAGTAGCAGGAGAAGGAGCATCTGAACGAGCGGAATATGCCAACAAGCGACAACAGTGGCCCATGACAGATTACGGGCCTGGCAGCAGCATGAGGAGTCGGTACGGGGGCCCATGGCAGATTACGGGCCTGGCAGCAGCTATGGGAGGCCCGTATCTGCCAGCACCCTATGACAAAAAATGGAACCCACCAGCAGTGTGAGGAGACCTGAAAGTGGCACATGGCAGAGTGTGGCGATGGAGACAGCAGCAATGGGAGGCCGTACAGGGACCCATGAGAGAGACTCTGGACCTGGCAGCAGCATGAGGAGGCGGTATAGGGGCCCATGGCAGATTAGGGGCCTGGCAGCAGCTATGGGAGGCCCGTAATCTGCCAGCACCCTATGACAAAAAATGGAACACACCAGCAGTGTGAGGAGACCTGAAAGTGGCACATGGCAGAGTGTGGCGATGGAGGCAGCAGCAATGGGAGGCCGTACAGGGACCCATGAGAGACTCTGGACTTGGCAGCAGCATGAGGAGGCGGTATAGGGGCCCATGGCAGATTAGGGGCCTGGCAGCAGCTATGGGAGGCCCGTAATCTGCCAGCACCCTATGACAAAAAATGGAACACACCAGCAGTGTGAGGAGACCTGAAAGTGGCACATGTTTGGGGCATGTTCATGGCGGATTTAGTCAGTTGTGTCAGGAACTGGTGGTTTGAAATCCAGACTAATCCACGCCTGATTCATTTTCACAAACGTGAGTCTCTCCACACTTTGGGTGGACAGTCGTGTCCTCCGCGGAGTTGCAATACCTCCTGCCGCACTAAAACACGCGCTCCGATGCCACGCTACTGGCCGGGCATGACAGCCTTTCAAGGGCAAATTCAGCTAGTTGGGGCCAAAGGTCAAGTTTCGTTGCCCAGTAGTCAAGGGGATTGTCTACCTCGGTTGGCAGGGTGCTGTCCAAGTAGGCCTAAGCCTGTTGTTTGAGGTCCTGCTCCAGGTCCCACCTGATGCTGCTGCTGCTGCTGCGGCTGGTTAGTAGTTTTCCTCACTGCGCTGGTGAAGAAAGCTACTCATCATCGACTGCAGACTGAGGCAGCTGCTGCTGGGAGCTGCCACTGCTCCTACCACCCCACCCCTCCCCTGCTGCCATGGCAGCGGAACACGAGCGCACAGGGCCCACAGTGTCTGAGGATGGACGTTGGCGCAGACAGGCAGAGACCAGCTGACTACATAGTGTTTTTTTATAGTACGTTATTTTGGCCTCCCTCTCAGCAGGTGTGAAAAAGGCCACCATTTTTGAACGGTAGCGAGGGTCCAACAAGGTGGACAGCCAAAAGTCATCCCTCTGTCTGATGGTTATTATTCGGCTGTCGCTACGCAAGCAACCGAGCATGCTATGGGCCATTTGTGCCAAGGAATGCGAGGGACTCCCTGCCTCCATCTCCACAGCATACTGCCACGGTGCGTCTAGGTCCTCTGTCTCCTCTTCCTCCTCCTCTACCAGATGCTCCTGCTCCTCCACTCCTGTCCGCTGAGTGGAAAAACCACCCATTTCACTCAATAATTCCTGAGCACCAATGTCCTCCTCTACCTCCTCCTCTTCTTCCAGTCCTGCCCCCACAGGGGCCATGTGGCGTTGAGATCTGTGCGCCACGTCTACCGCACCCTGACCAGCCATTGTTAACAGCATTTGTTCCAGGACGTGCAACAGAGGAATGACGTCGTTCATCATCCCATAGTCCTGCCGACTCACGAATAGCGTGGCCTCCTCAAAGGGCCTGAGCAAGCGCAGGTGTCACGCATGAGCTGCCAATGGCTGACATCTAAGTTACACAGGGAGTACCTTTATCTGCTTTTAACATCAGGAAATCTGTGATGGCCTTTTGCTGTTCGTAAAGGCGGTCTAACATATGTAGGGTTGAATTCCACCTTGTTGCAACGTCACAGCATGAGGAGTCGGTATATAGGGGCCCATGGCAGATTAGGGGCCTGGCAGCAGTTATGGGAGGCCCATAATCTGCCAGCACCCTATGACAAAAAATGGAACACACCAGCAGTGTGAGGAGACCTGAAAGTGGCACATGGCAGAGTGTGGCGATGGAGACAGCAGCAATGGGAGGCCGTACAGGGACCCATGAGAGAGACTCTGGACCTGGCAGCAGCATGAGGAGGCGGTATATAGGGGCCTACGGCAGATTAGGGGCCTGGCAGCAGCTATAGGAGGCCCGTAATCTGCCAGCACCCTATGTCAAAAAATTCAACACACCAGCAGTGTGTGAGGAGACCTGAAAGTGGCACATGGCAGAGTGTGGCGATGGAGACAGCAGCAATGGGAGGCCGTACAGGGACCCATGACAGACTCTGGACTTGGCAGCAGCATGAGGAGGCGGTATATAGGGGCTTATGGCAGATTAGGGGCCTGGCAGCAGCTATAGGAGGCCCGTAATCTGCCAGCACCCTATGTCAAAAAATTCAACACACCAGCAGTGTGAGGAGACCTGAAAGTGGCACATGGCAGAGTGTGGCGATGGAGACAGCAGCAATGGGAGGCCGTACAGGGACCCATGACAGACTCTGAACTTGGCAGCAGCATGAGGAGGCGGTATATAGGGGCCCATGGCAGATTAGGGGCCTGCAGCAGCTATAGGAGGCCCGTAATCTGCCAGCACCCTATGTCAAAAAATTCAACACACCAGCAGTGTGAGGAGACCTGAAAGTGGCACATGGCAGAGTGTGGCGATGGAGACAGCAGCAATGGGAGGCCGTACAGGGACCCATGACAGACTCTGGACTTGGCAGCAGCATGAGGAGGCGGTATATAGGGGCCCATGGCAGATTAGGGGCCTGGCAGCAGCTATGGGAGGCCCGTAATCTGCCAGCACCCTATGTCAAAAAATTTAACACACCAGCAGTGTGTGAGAGACCTGAAAGTGGCACATGCAGCAGCAGAGTGTGGCGATGGAGACAGCAGCAATGGGAGGCCGTACAGGGACCCATGAGAGACTCTGGACTTGGCAGCAGCATGAGGAGGCGGTATATAGGGGCCCATGGCAGATTAGGGGCCTGGCAGCAGCTATGTGAGGCCCGTAATCTGCCAGCACCCTATGTCAAAAAATTAAACACACCAGCAGTGTGAAGAGACCTGAAAGTGGCACATGGCAGCAGAGTGTGGCGATGGAGACAGCAGCAATGGGAGGCCGTACAGGGACCCATGAGAGACTCTGGACTTGGCAGCAGCATGAGGAGGCGGTATATAGGGGCCCATGGCAGATTAGGGGCCTGGCAGCAGCTATGTGAGGCCCGTAATCTGCCTGCACCCTATGTCAAAAAATTTAAACACACCAGCAGTGTGAAGAGACCTGAAAGTGGCACATGGCAGCAGAGTGTGGCGATGGAGACAGCAGCAATGGGAGGCCGTACAGGGACCCATGAGAGACTCTGGACTTGGCAGCAGCATGAGGAGGCGGTATATAGGGGCCCATGGCAGATTAGGGGCCTGGCAGCAGCTATGTGAGGCCCGTAATCTGCCTGCACCCTATGTCAAAAAATTTAAACACACCAGCAGTGTGAAGAGACCTGAAAGTGGCACATGGCAGCAGAGTGTGGCGATGGAGACAGCAGCAATGGGAGGCCGTACAGGGACCCATGACAGACTCTGGACTTGGCAGCAGCATGAGGAGGCGGTATATAGGGGCCCATGGCAGCAGATTAGGGGCCTGGCAGCAGCTATGTGAGGCCCGTAATCTGCCTGCACCCTATGTCAAAAAATTTAAACACACCAGCAGTGTGAAGAGACCTGAAAGTGGCACATGGCAGCAGAGTGTGGCGATGGAGACAGCAGCAATGGGAGGCCGTACAGGGACCCATGAGAGACTCTGGACTTGGCAGCAGCATGAGGAGGCGGTATATAGGGGCCCATGGCAGATTAGGGGCCTGGCAGCAGCTATGTGAGGCCCGTAATCTGCCTGCACCCTATGTCAAAAAATTTAAACACACCAGCAGTGTGAAGAGACCTGAAAGTGGCACATGGCAGCAGAGTGTGGCGATGGAGACAGCAGCAATGGGAGGCCGTACAGGGACCCATGAGAGACTGGACTTGGCAGCAGCATGAGGAGGCGGTATATAGGGGCCCATGGCAGATTAGGGGCCTGGCAGCAGCTATGTGAGGCCCGTAATCTGCCTGCACCCTATGTCAAAAAAAAAAACACACACACCAGCAGTGTGAAGAGACCTGAAAGTGGCACATGGCAGCAGAGTGTGGCGATGGAGACAGCAGCAATGGGAGGCCGTACAGGGACCCATGACAGACTCTGGACTTGGCAGCAGCATGAGGAGGCGGTATATAGGGGCCCATGGCAGATTAGGGGGGCCTGGCAGCAGCTATGTGAGGCCCGTAATCTGCCTGCACCCTATGTCAAAAAATTTAACACACCAGCAGTGTGAAGAGACCTGAAAGTGGCACATGGCAGCAGAGTGTGGCGATGGAGACAGCAGCAATGGGAGGCCGTACAGGGACCCATGAGACTCTGGACTTGGCAGCAGCATGAGGAGGCGGTATATAGGGGCCCATGGCAGATTAGGGGCCTGGCAGCAGCTATGTGAGGCCCGTAATCTGCCTGCACCCTAGTCAAAAAAAAAATTTAACACACCAGCAGTGTGAAGAGACCTGAAAGTGGCACATGGCAGCAGAGTGTGGCGATGGAGACAGCAGCAATGGGAGGCCGTACAGGGACCCATGAGAGACTCTGGACTTGGCAGCAGCATGAGGAGGCGGTATATAGGGGCCCATGGCAGATTAGGGGCCTGGCAGCAGCTATGTGAGGCCCGTAATCTGCCTGCACCCTATGTCAAAAAATTTAAACACACCAGCAGTGTGAAGAGACCTGAAAGTGGCACATGGCAGCAGAGTGTGGCGATGGAGACAGCAGCAATGGGAGGCCGTACAGGGACCCATGAGACAGACTCTGGACTTGGCAGCAGCATGAGGAGGCGGTATATAGGGGCCCATGGCAGATTAGGGGCCTGGCAGCAGCTATGTGAGGCCCGTAATCTGCCTGCACCCTATGTCAAAAAATTAAACACACCAGCAGTGTGAAGAGACCTGAAAGTGGCACATGGCAGCAGAGTGTGGCGATGGAGACAGCAGCAGCAGCAAGGGGAGGCCGTACAGGGACCCATGAGAGACTCTGGACTTGGCAGCAGCATGAGGAGGCGGTATATAGGGGCCCATGGCAGATTAGGGGCCTGGCAGCAGCTATGTGAGGCCCGTAATCTGCCTGCACCCTGTCAAAAAAAAAAAATTTAAACACACCAGCAGTGTGAAGAGACCTGAAAGTGGCACATGGCAGCAGAGTGTGGCGATGGAGACAGCAGCAATGGGAGGCCGTACAGGGACCCATGACAGACTCTGGACTTGGCAGCAGCAGGAGGCGGTATATAGGGGCCCATGGCAGATTAGGGGCCTGGCAGCAGCTATGTGAGGCCCGTAATCTGCCTGCACCCTATGTCAAAAAATTAAACACACCAGCAGTGTGAAGAGACCTGAAAGTGGCACATGGCAGCAGAGTGTGGCGATGGAGACAGCAGCAATGGGAGGCCGTACAGGGACCCATGACAGACTCTGGACTTGGCAGCAGCATGAGGAGGCGGTATATAGGGGCCCATGGCAGATTAGGGGCCTGGCAGCAGCTATGTGAGGCCCGTAATCTGCCTGCACCCTATGTCAAAAAATTAACAACACACCAGCAGTGTGAAGAGACCTGAAAGTGGCACATGGCAGCAGAGTGTGGCGATGGAGACAGCAGCAATGGGAGGCCGTACAGGGACCATGATGAGAGACTCTGGACTTGGCAGCAGCATGAGGAGGCGGTATATAGGGGCCCATGGCAGATTAGGGGCCTGGCAGCAGCTATGTGAGGCCCGTAATCTGCCTGCACCCTATGTCAAAAAAAAATTAAACACACCAGCAGTGTGAAGAGACCTGAAAGTGGCACATGGCAGCAGAGTGTGGCGATGGAGACAGCAGCAATGGGAGGCCGTACAGGGACCCATGACAGACTCTGGACTTGGCAGCAGCATGAGGAGGCGGTATATAGGGGCCCATGGCAGATTAGGGGCCTGGCAGCAGCTATGTGAGGCCCGTAATCTGCCTGCACCCTTCAAAAAAAAAAATTTAACACACCAGCAGTGTGAAGAGACCTGAAAGTGGCACATGGCAGCAGAGTGTGGCGATGGAGACAGCAGCAATGGGAGGCCGTACAGGGACCCATGAGAGACTCTGGACTTGGCAGCAGCATGAGGAGGCGGTATATAGGGGCCCATGGCAGATTAGGGGCCTGGCAGCAGCTATGTGAGGCCCGTAATCTGCCTGCACCCTATGTCAAAAAATTTAACACACCAGCAGTGTGAAGAGACCTGAAAGTGGCACATGGCAGCAGAGTGTGGCGATGGAGACAGCAGCAATGGGAGGCCGTACAGGGACCCATGAGAGACTCTGGACTTGGCAGCAGCATGAGGAGGCGGTATATAGGGGCCCATGGCAGATTAGGGGCCTGGCAGCAGCTATGTGAGGCCCGTAATCTGCCTGCACCCTATGTCAAAAAATTAAACACACCAGCAGTGTGAAGAGACCTGAAAGTGGCACATGGCAGCAGAGTGTGGCGATGGAGACAGCAGCAATGGGAGGCCGTACAGGGACCCATGACAGACTCTGGACTTGGCAGCAGCATGAGGAGGCGGTATATAGGGGCCCATGGCAGATTAGGGGCCTGGCAGCAGCTATGTGAGGCCCGTAATCTGCCTGCACCCTATGTCAAAAAATTAAACACACCAGCAGTGTGAAGAGACCTGAAAGTGGCACATGGCAGCAGAGTGGCGATGGAGACAGCAGCAATGGGAGGCCGTACAGGGACCCATGACAGACTCTGGACTTGGCAGCAGCAGGAGGCGGTATATAGGGGCCCATGGCAGATTAGGGGCCTGGCAGCAGCTATGTGAGGCCCGTAATCTGCCTGCACCCTATGTCAAAAAATTTAACACACCAGCAGTGTGAAGAGACCTGAAAGTGGCACATGGCAGCAGAGTGTGGCGATGGAGACAGCAGCAATGGGAGGCCGTACAGGGACCCATGACAGACTCTGGACTTGGCAGCAGCATGAGGAGGCGGTATATAGGGGCCCATGGCAGATTAGGGGCCTGGCAGCAGCTATGTGAGGCCCGTAATCTGCCTGCACCCTATGTCAAAAAATTAAACACACCAGCAGTGTGAAGAGACCTGAAAGTGGCACATGGCAGCAGAGTGTGGCGATGGAGACAGCAGCAATGGGAGGCCGTACAGGGACCCATGAGAGACTCTGGACTTGGCAGCAGCATGAGGAGGCGGTATATAGGGGCCCATGGCAGATTAGGGGCCTGGCAGCAGCTATGTGAGGCCCGTAATCTGCCTGCACCCTATGTCAAAAAATTAAACACACCAGCAGTGTGAAGAGACCTGAAAGTGGCACATGGCAGCAGAGTGTGGCGATGGAGACAGCAGCAATGGGAGGCCGTACAGGGACCCATGAGAGACTCTCTGGACTTGGCAGCAGCATGAGGAGGCGGTATATAGGGGCCCATGGCAGATTAGGGGCCTGGCAGCAGCTATGTGAGGCCCGTAATCTGCCTGCACCCTATGTCAAAAAATTTAACACACCAGCAGTGTGAAGAGACCTGAAAGTGGCACATGGCAGCAGAGTGTGGCGATGGAGACAGCAGCAATGGGAGGCCGTACAGGGACCCATGAGAGACTCTGGACTTGGCAGCAGCATGAGGAGGCGGTATATAGGGGCCCATGGCAGATTAGGGGCCTGGCAGCAGCTATGTGAGGCCCGTAATCTGCCTGCACCCTATGTCAAAAAATTTAACACACCAGCAGTGTGAAGAGACCTGAAAGTGGCACATGGCAGCAGAGTGTGGCGATGGAGACAGCAGCAATGGGAGGCCGTACAGGGACCCATGAGAGACTCTGGACTTGGCAGCAGCATGAGGAGGCGGTATATAGGGGCCCATGGCAGATTAGGGGCCTGGCAGCAGCTATGTGAGGCCCGTAATCTGCCTGCACCCTATGTCAAAAAATTTAAACACACCAGCAGTGTGAAGAGACCTGAAAGTGGCACATGGCAGCAGAGTGTGGCGATGGAGACAGCAGCAATGGGAGGCCGTACAGGGACCCATGAGAGACTCTAGACTTGGCAGCAGCATGAGGAGGCGGTATATAGGGGCCCATGGCAGATTAGGGGCCTGGCAGCAGCTATGTGAGGCCCGTAATCTGCCTGCACCCTATGTCAAAAAAAATTTAACACACCAGCAGTGTGAAGAGACCTGAAAGTGGCACATGGCAGCAGAGTGTGGCGATGGAGACAGCAGCAATGGGAGGCCGTACAGGGACCCATGAGAGACTCTGGACTTGGCAGCAGCATGAGGAGGCGGTATATAGGGGCCCATGGCAGATTAGGGGCCTGGCAGCAGCTATGTGAGGCCCGTAATCTGCCTGCACCCTATGTCAAAAAATTTAACACACCAGCAGTGTGAAGAGACCTGAAAGTGGCACATGGCAGCAGAGTGTGGCGATGGAGACAGCAGCAATGGGAGGCCGTACAGGGACCCATGAGAGACTCTGGACCTGGCAGCAGCAGGAGGAGGCGGTATATAGGGGCCTATGGCAGATTAGGGGCCTGGCAGCAGCAGCTATAGGAGGCCCGTAATCTGCCAGCACCCTATGTCAAAAAAATTAAACACACCAGCAGTGTGAGGAGACCTGAAAGTGGCACATGTTTGAGGCATGATTCATGGCGGATTTAGTCAGTTGTGTCAGGAACTGGTGGTTTGAAATCCAGACTAATCCACGCCTGATTCATTTTCACAAACGTGAGTCTCTCCACACTTTGGGTGGACAGTCGTGTCCTCCGCGGAGTTACAATACCTCCTGCCGCACTAAACACGCGCTCCGATGCCACGCTACTGGCCGGGCATGACAGCCTTTCAAGGGCAAATTCAGCTAGTTGGGGCCAAAGGTCAAGTTTCGTTGCCCAGTAGTCAAGGGGATTGTCTACCTCGGTTGGCAGGGTGCTGTCCAAGTAGGCCCAAGCCTGTTGTTTGAGCTCCTGCTCCAGGTCCACCTGATGCTGCTGCTGCTGCTGCTGCGGCTGGTTAGTAGTTTCCTCACTGCGCTGGTGAAGAAAGCTACTCATCATCGACTGCAGACTGAGGCAGCCGCTGCTGGTGGAGCTGCCACTGCTCCTACCACCCCACCCCTCCCCTGCTGCCATGCCAGCGGAACGCGAGCGCACAGGGCCCACAGTGTCTGAGGATGGACGTTGGCGCACAAAGGCAGAGACCAACTGACTACATAGGTGGTTTTTATAGTACGTAATTTTGGCCTCCCTCTCAGCAGGTGTGAAAAAGGCCACCATTTTGGACCGGTAGCGAGGGTCCAACAAGGTGGACAGCCAAAAGTCATCCCTCTGTCTGATGGTTATTATTCGGCTGTCGCTACGCAAGCAACCGAGCATGCTATGGGCCATTTGTGCCAAGGAATGCGAGGGACTCCCTGCCTCCATCTCCACAGCATACTGCCACGGTGCGTCTGGGTCCTCTGTCTCCTCCTCCTCCTCCTCTACCAGATGCTCCTCCTCCTCCACTCCTGTCCGCTGAGTGGAAAAACCACCCATTTCACTCAATAATTCCTGAGCACAAATGTCCTCCTCTACCTCCTCCTCTTCTTCCTGTCCTGCCCCCACAGGGGTCATGTGGCGTTGAGATCTGTGCGCACCACGTCTACCGCACCCTGACCAGCCATTGTTAACAGCATTTGTTCCAGGACGTGCAACAGAGGAATGACGTCGTTCATCCCATAGTCCTGCCGACTCACGAATAGCGTGGCCTCCTCAAAGGGCCTGAGCAAGCGGCAGGTGTCACGCATGAGCTGCCAATGGCTGACATCTAAGTTACACAGGGGAGTACCTTTATCCGCTTGTAACATCAGGAAATCGGTGATGGCCTTTCGCTGCTCGTAAAGGCGGTCTAACATGTGTAGGGTTGAATTCCACCTTGTTGCAACGTCGCAGATCAGGCGATGCTGTGGAATTCCGTTCTGCCGCTGCAGCTCAATGAGGGTGTTCTTTGCGGTGTAGGAATGGCTGAAATGCATGCACAGTTTACGTGACATTTTAAGGATGTCTTGCAGTGGGATGGTGGATTTTAGGAACCGCTTGACAACCAGATTGAACACGTGAGCCATGCATGGCGCATGGCACAACCTTCCTTGACGCAGAGCAGACACCATGTTCTTTCCGTTGTCAGTCAACATGGTTCCGATTTTTAGTTTTGCGGAGACAGCCATCTGTCGATTTCTCTGTTCATTACACTCAGCAGTTCCTCCCCTGTGTGACTACGTTCGCCAAGGCATACCAGGTGCAGCACAGCGTGACACCGTTGCGCCCTGCACATGTGATATGCCGGTCGGGTAATGGGACTTGGCACGGGGGTGGCGGCTGAGGACACGGCGGAAAAAGAGGTGGTAGAGGCGGACATGCTTGCTGGACCAAGGACGTGCAAACGTGGAGGCAAAAGCGTCGTGACCTGTCCAAGTTGCTGGTGCGGCTGTGCCGGCACCACGTTCACCCAGTGGGCCGTAAATGACATGTACTGTCCCTGACCGTAGTTACAGCTCCACACGTCGGCGCTGCCGTGCACTTTGGCAGAGACCGACATGCTCAAAGACTGGCCCACCATCTCTTCTACATGTGAATGCAGGGCTGGCACTGCCTTTTGGGCAAAGAAATGACGGCTTGGCACTCTCCACCGCGGCGCGGCACAAGCCATCATTTCTCGGAAAGGTGCTGAGTCCACCAGTTGGAAAGGGAGGGACTGCAGCACCAGCAACTTGGACAGGAGGACGTTCAGCTTTTGCACCGTCGGGTGCGTGCTCGCAAACTGTTGTCTCTTGGATACGGATTCCAAGAAAGACTGTTGACGGAATCCGAGAAGAGGAGTAGCAGGAGAAGGAGCATCTGAACGAGCGGAAGATGCCAATGAGCGACAACTCCCCTCAGCAGAGGTGTTGGAGCCTTGACTGGCTGATAGAGGGCGATTGACGACGTCGGGTGACGGAGCAAGTAACGGAGCGGGTGATGGAGCGGGGGCTGGGGCAGGCAGAACCGCCGTATGTTTATCACGGTTTTCCCAGGCCACCGAATGGTGACGCTGCATATGCTGACGCAACGCTGTAGTCCCAACATGGCCCCCTGGCCACGCTTGCATTTCTGGCCACATAGTCGACATACGGCTACGTTTACTTCCTCGGGCGGCTTGAGGAAAAATTGCCACACCACCGAGTAGGAAACTTTTGCCCCCCGCTACTCTTCACTGGCTGACTGCTACTTCCTCCGTGCGCACCGGCACCACTACTGGCCGTGGTGGTAGGCTGCAGTGGAGCTGGTGCTCTACTCCGTGGACGTTTGGCTCCACTGACACTGATGCGACCCTGCTGCTGTCTCCTGGGCAACCCACCGACTGTTTTGCTCGCTGCCAAGCTGCCACCCTCTCCTGATGATGCGGAAGAAATTGCCTGATGACGACGAGGCTGCCAAGTGCGATCAACCTCCTCATCATCAAGTAGGGTCTCCGCCTCACTACTAGCCCCCTCGGCTGCGTCTGGGTCAGGAGACAGACCTGTCTCTAGACCGGCTACCGAGCCACTCTCCTCGCCAGTACTTGTTCGCTTGGCTGCTGAAAAGGCCGATGTCTCCCCCCGTTCCTGACCGCCCTCTGTTAGCTCTTCCTCACTGTACAGTGGGGCTGAGCCCACAGCATGCGATACTTCGCTTGGTGAGGGAACAGCAAAGGACAGGGGCAGGTAGAGGACACGTGATTTCAGTGGGCTTGGTCCCGGGCCATGCCAACTAACGGTTGTGTCTGACGTACCCACCGACCGTTGGCTGTAGGTGTCAGAGGTGACCTGGGAAGAGGAAGACGACCGAGCCAACCAATCAATGACGGCAGGGTTGTCGGTGGAGACACGACCGCTGGATGACACCGGGAGCACTGGCCTCTGTGTCCCTGAGTAA
>CATNWA010003174.1:0-19902 GCA_951230385.1 Staurois parvus
GTGTATTGGATCATTGTCATATTGGAAAAGTTCACGAATATATATATATATTTGAATATTTGAACATTGGTCATTCTTGATGTACTGATGGGCTCTTTCATTTCTTGAGGCCCTTAAAATGCCAGGACAGTACAATTACCCCCCAAATTACCCCTTTTGGAAAGTAGACAATCTGAGGTATTTAGTAGGGGACATGGCGAGTTTTTTGAAGATGTAATTTTTTGGCACAGTTTTTTATAAATCAAAGAAATTATATAACATTTTTCTCACAATTTTTTTACATACTGTCACCAGTGCAGTACAGCGTCGTCATATGACTGGTGTGGCAGTGAACAGGGACACTGACTGGTGATAGTATGTGAACAAAATAAATAAATACATATTTTTTATTCAATTTTTTTTTTTTTTTTACATACATATTGTACATTTGATAATGTAGAATATGCCAGTGCACCTGGCACTTTGGATTTTTGTTATATAGAAAATGTATATGCACTTGACAATTTATGATTGAGTTATATAGAAAATGCACATACACCAGATACTGTACGACTGTGTTATATAAAAAGTGCAAAGTAATCAGATGGATAGCTGCTGTATTTTTTATTTTTTTTTCCTTCCTTCATACTGTCACCAGTGCAGTACAGCATCATCATATGACTGATGTGGCAGTGATAATGGGCACTGACTGATGACGGTATGTGAACAAAATAAATAAATAAAATAATTTTTTTATTCAATTCTTTTTTTTATCTTTTTTTTCTTTTTTTTTTTACTTTTTTACACTTTGATTGCATTTTGGTTTTTTTTTACACTTTGCTATTACTCTCACTGTGTTGAACTGTTATTAATGGGTTACATTCCTAACAGCTGTGATTATTATTCTGTACTGTGATTGACCCACAGCTATCAAGCAGGGTGCTGTAAATGGCTCAGGTACTGTGTGATAGCTGTGGGCATCACTATAGGAATCACAGCTGTTAGGAATGAAATTCATTCCTAACAGCTTTGGTGACATTTTGATCATGTGATCGCATGGCAAGTCGCAATCTACTGTGTCATGTATGTGATCCAGCCTGCCCATGCCGCCCACCCACAGTAAATGTACTGTGGGCGGGTAACAACTGGTTAATTAGCACCAGGGATGGTACTTAAGTTAATGATGTGTCCCATGTGCTGGTGGCTTCTTTGTTCCTTTAAATATTCAGTCTCCCATTTGGGTGCAGTAGGGGTAATACAGCTGCTCCACTTGTCAAAAGTACTGACTACACCCCTCCCTTTTCGCCCCCTGCTCCATTCACACAAGCTGTACTATCAGTTTCTTCAGTGAAACATGCTCTATAAATGGTGGACAGCCAGATGAATGAAAGATCCAACTCCTCCATTCATACGGTGCTTCTCATTGTAGGAACTTATTTTTATGAGCAGGGAGAGGAGAGACAGAAAGGGTGGACATAGTCAACACTTTTCACCAGTGCCTGTTACAGATGGAGCCACTCATATTAACCCCTGCAACAACAGAAGATCACAGCTGCAGGACTACCTGGAGGGCAAAGGGTTGAAAATTTCAAGTACAGAGTAGCCACCAGCACACAAGACACTTGTCATTCATGTGAGTACTGTACCTGGTACTGATTATTGAGAAAAAAAATCACTAAACTACAGCTTTAGAAGATAAAAAAAAGTGAACCATGTCAATAAAAGGTGACCATTGTAAGCACCCCTGCATTGTTATAGTTTGTTTCATCCCTTCTCACTGTTATGTCTGCTAGACAGCTTGGCCTGTATTTAATAAAATGACACTTGATAAAACAGCACATTTTTAATAATACAATTAATATAAAAAGAAGACAATGTATGTTCTGGAAGAATGAGAACACTATGGCACCACATATGGTGGTAGTAATAGTAATGCATTTAGTAGCCACAAGGTGGCAGTGGACAAATCTAATTAGCAGCTTGATTACTGCCATCCACTTTACAGGAGGTGAATAGAAAAGAGAAAATGTAGGTTCTAAAGAAGGAGTGGAGTTATTTCAGCTAAATTGGATTTGCTTCCAAATAACCAGTCTCATTATTTATTTTGCTAAAGCAGAAACACTTGGTTTAGCTTGTTGAACAATTTTTGCTTAAAAATATATACTTGTTTTATTTTCTTTATTTAGAGGATTTTGGGGTGTATTTTAGGGTAGTTCATGTTATTTAATTTAGTGTTTTTATTTAGTGTTTTTTTTATTTGTGTACTCTCTCTTTAAATGTGGTTATTTTAATTTTTTTCCACTGTTTTATTTCTGTAAAAAATGACTCCAATGACTCCTAGGACTACAATACATTTCACAAAAAAGGCAAAACATCATTAAATCCTTCCAATTTCCACTAAAATAAAAGCACTAATTTCACCCATCCCTAGTGCTGAATGTTAACTATTATGGTACAACTGAACCATTACATACAAAAGCCAAACTAAAATGTGGAAACAGTCTGCAAAATGTGTTAGCAAAAACCAAGTCTTTTTTTTTTTCAGTTTCAGACTGCAGAAATGGCAGTTAGAATCTCTAAGGCACAGCCATAGTCTGACTAGTGCTAGAGCAACGTTAATGTCTGTAGAGATCCTGTATTCTATGCAAAGCCACAAAAGCAATGTGTACAATTAGGGTAAATTGACAGTCCTGGGAACATGTGATAAATAATAAAGCTCTTATTACCTACTTGGGACAGGCTGGATTTTACCAAGAATGCACAAGGCCATATAGCATAAAGCACTTGCATGCATCTAAGATACCTGAATATATGACTGCTATGAAAGGAAACAATCTTGAATTTTTCATTTTGGCCCAAAGTACACAAAAGTACAATTAAAGAAGAATTCCAGGTTCTACATTGATCCAGCTTGGATCAATGTAACTATGTATATACTATACCTGGCCTATGCCCTTGGAAGCTTGAAACCATTGAAGCAGACACAGCTACTCCATTGATCTCCAATAGCTTCTGGGTTCCATGCTGATCAGCTGGCCTGATTAACTGTGAAAACAGAGGTCGGCCACTCAGCATGGGTGCCATTCATAGTACATTCTGCATTTTCCAAATGAATGCAAAACATTCTCTGAATGGACAAGGTGGAGAGGCGGAGTGATGATGTCATGCTCTCTACATTGTCCAGTCAAAGATCCCTTTGCATTCATAAATTCAAAGAATTCTCTCAATGGTGCCCATGCCAAGTGGCTCACATTCTGTGTTTAAAATGCATCAGACCAGACACTCAGCACAGGACCCAGAAGCAAGTGGAGATAACTGGAGTTGTGGTGTCTACTTCAGTGATTTCCAGCTTGCAGAGAGATTGGCCATTTATGGTTTATACATAGTTACATTGCTCCAAGCTGGCCCAATTTAACTATGTAAAAATTGCCCATACCTGGAATTCATCTTTAACTACTTCCAACTACTTCCAATAAGATAGCTAATTGCCGTGCAACGGTGCCAAACTGCGGTACCCAAAAATCTCCATAGGCAATGCTTTAAAAGTCTTTACAGATTACCAGTTTAGAGTTACACAGGAGATCTGGTGCTAGAATTAAGGCTCTTTCTGACATTCATGGCGATACCTCATTTATGTGGTGCATGAAGGACCCACTTTAAATTTTTTCATTTTTATCATTTTTTTTTTGGACACTGTACCTTATGTATTTATTCATTTATTTTGGATCAATGTTATTGCTATCACAAGGGATGAACCTGGAAAAGTAATTCAGGGGCTCTATAGCCACTTGGATTACTTTTACTTTGTATGAAATCATTGGCCCAAAAAAATAGAGTTCTTTGGTATTGTCTTTTCTAATGCCCATGGGAGCCTTTGATCTCGTCCCAAGCATTTTGCCCCCCCCCCCCCCCCTGTGGATTACTCCTTCTGGGTCGTCTCTCCTGCTGGGGTGTGTGGGGGGAGGAGGGGCAGGTGGGTTGGGACTAGGACTTTTGGGGTTGGTTTTGGGTGTTTGTTTTCCTTCCCCAAGGCCATCTTCTTTATTTTTTAGCCTGGGTTCACACTGATGTGGTGCGGAATTTGCATTGGTTTCTATGCGAATTCCGCATCGCATCATAATCGCACCCCATTCATGCAAACCACTGCAGGTGTGTATGTTAACAACACCCCGAAATCAGTTTGCAAAACACGGTGCAATGTGCAGAATCATATCGCATGGGTGTGAATACCCATGTGATCCAATTCTAATGCAGACAAAAAAAGGATCCTGCACCTTTTTGGTGCAGATGTGGTGTGATTTGAGCCATACAAAATGTATGGCTCAAATTGCACCACACAGAATTTGCATGTGATTTGCACAGGAATGCGGTGTGGTTCCTGTGTGAACACATGCGATATATGCCGCCCCACAGAAGTGTGAACCCAGGCTTAATGCAATTTATGTACAGTGCTCAGCATAAATGAGTACACCCCTTTTGAAAAGTAAGATGTTAATCAACATCTCAATTAACACTAGAACAATTTCCAAAATTTTTACACAACTGAGGTTTATGGAACATTTGTTTAGCTCATTACATGGAAGTAAGGTTAACAATATAGCTTAGATTAAAAAATCTTCAGTTTTACTCTAATTAGTTGATGCAAAAATGAATACACCCCACAACAAAAACTACTGCATCTAGTATTTTGTATGACCCCCATAATTTGTAAGTACCAAGTCTTTTAGGTGTGGAATGACCAAGTTAGCGACATATTGCAACATCGATCTTTCCCCATTTTTCAAGAACGACATCTTTTAGAGCCTGGGTGCTGGATGGAGAGTGATGCTCAACTTGTCTCTTCGGAATTCTCCATAAGTGTTTGATTGGGTTCAGCTCAGGAGACATACTTGGCCACTGAATCACTTTCACCCTGTTCTTCAGAAATGCAACAGTGGCCTTAGATGTGTGTTTTGTTTCGGATCATTGTCAACTTGGAAAAGTGCACAACAACCAAGGGCACTACCAAGTGATGGTAGTATCTTCTCTTTCAATATAGAGCAGTACATCTATTAATTCATGATGCCATCAATGAAATGCAGTTCCCTCACACCAGCAGCACTAATGCAGCCCCACAGAAGGGCACTGCCACCACCATGTTTCACTGTAGGCACCATGCATGTTTCTTTGTACTGCTCACCTTTGCGACGCCATACAGTTTTGAAGCCATCCGTTCCAAAAACATTTATCTTAGTCTCATCACTCCAGAGTACAGAGTGCCAGTAGTCTTCTTCTTTTTCAGCATGGGCCCTGGCAAATTATAGGCAGGCTCAGGATTTTTTGTGCATGGACTTTAGGAGAAGCTTCCTTCATGGAAGACACCCATGCATGCCATTCCTCTGCAGTGTACGCCGTATTTTATCACAGGAAACAATCATCCCAGTTTGGCTTTCTGCTAGTTAACTGCATTGAACTTGCATGATGATTTTCTTCAACCCTTCTCATCAGAAGACGCTCCTGTCAAGGTGTTCACTTCCATGTATGGCCTAGAAGTCTGTGAGATGGTTGCATCACTTTTGCTACAGTATTCTTACCGATAAGTAAAGCTTTGCTGATCTTCTTGTAGCCTTCATCTTTATTGTGTAACAAAATTATTTTCTTTCTCAGGCCTGGTGACATTTCTCTTCCATGTGGTGCCATTGCTGACAGCATGAAATGAAAAGGGGTTTTATTTGTTAAGTAACACACTTTAATAATCAACTGTCTGTTGGACACCTGTTTAGTGAATAATTAGACTCACCTGTATTTGAATTCTTGTTAATTAGGATTTTGTTGTCTGAAGTTTAGCTTTGCTCCTAAGACTTTCATTGGGGTGTATTCATTTTTGCAACATGGTCGTGAATAGATTTGTTAGGAAAAATTGTTTTTTTGTGTGTGCAAATGAACAAATCTTGTTTGCAATCAATGGCCTGCATTTGTGAGAGTATTTTGTAGCATAGTGCCCCATAGAAAATGTTGATTCTGAAAGGAAAATAAAGGTTTTCTGACAAATCTGTTGAGGTCTACTCATTTATGCTGAGAACTGTATTTGTATATATACTTTTCTATGATGTTTTATATTATTTGTTTTTTTTTTTTTAGTTTGGATCCTGAGGAAGCAGATATTGCGAAACGCATCCATTGTAAAAGTTTGTTATTTAAAAGGTTTTTATTATGTTTTTAATGAGAGATGGCTCTCACTTTTAATTGGATGAGCTAATAAATATATAGTTTTTACAAATATTTGGTCTGTTTATGTCTCCCATTGTTAGTAAGGTAAAGTCCCTTTCTAAGTGGGAAATTCACACCTAGTAATAGGTGTGGTGACCCATTTTTTTCTTTTCTATACCTCAATCATTGCTGCAGCAATAACAAGGGTATCGCCCTTCTTATCCAGGGATGTACGGGTATGTCCTAAGGATGAATAATGGGTAAACTGCTAACTTTATCCTGTATTCAGTTCTTTTTAAATTGTCTAAATGCCCAAATATTACAAGCAAGGAGTACCTTTTAGCATTCAACCTTCTTGTGTATGAGGCCTTTGAAATCTATTACCCCCCCTTCATTCCTCTATACCACCCAGTGAAAACAATGCCTTGTGGCTCTCCACCTTGTGAACTAATGAAGAAAGAAAAGGTTAATCATTTCCAGTTTTGTGCCTGTGTCATCGACAGGTCACTACTGGATTTTCTCTCAGCGACACCCAGTAAGCTGATCGTTTTCTGTGCAAGAAATAGACTCTTGTTTTCACCACCTTGTAGAACAGCTCCCAATAATTCCAACAAGATTTTGCTTTAGCGGAAGTTTAAAACAGGTGAAAATTTGGTATCTATCCACAATTCACCTCTTTAATTAACTCTTCAAAAATCCGACCAACCTCCCGCACACACAAAGGGAATGATTTATTTGTTCCTTGCTTCCCCGTTTCGAGGACACTTGGGTTTATTGCATTCTAAAAGGTCATTAGCACTTGTACCTCTGATTAAATAGACATGAACAAAATTATTGAACACAACTGAGAACAAAGATCCAGGCTAATCTTTATTTATTGCTCTACGTAATCAATGCTGTTTTAATTGTGCGTTTGGTCCTGAACGTCTAAGTTATAAATGTAATTCTCATTGGATAATCAGCTAATTGGAGTCAAATAAAAATCTTTTTAATGGTTACTCAATTAGAACATTGTATCAAAATAAAGCGGCATGCAATCTGGTATTTAAAATCTGTAGTCCCTCTATCCTCCTTTTCTTGTGATTTTCCAAGATGTTTTAATACTAAATATTTTTTAAATAATTTTTCAATTTTAAAAGCATTAAAAAAAGACGCCATGTTTTTATCAGTTTAGCTTAATGCTCCGCTATAAAAAAAAACCTTTTATTTTGAGGGGACTGGTAAAGGGTCTGTTATGGACTCTTGGGAAACACCATCCTTTTGACACCTTAAAGTGGTTGTAAAGGCTAAAGGTTTTTGTACCTTAATACATTCTCTGTATTAAGGTAAAACATCTTCCATGATAAGCTCCCCCCCTGCCCCAACCCCCTCTACATACCTACCTGAGCCCAATCTCAATCCAGCTCTGTGCCCAAAAGCAGCAGCACTGCTCTCTCTCCTCAAGGGACTCATTGGCTCCTTCTGCTGCCAATCAAATCCTATGAGAAGGGAGTGGAGGGAGGGGCTGAGCCCCACAGTGTGTGTTTATAGACGCACATAGACTGGCTTGGGATTGAGCCCCTATGAGTGCCCCCATAGCAAGTGGCTTGCTATGGGGGAACTCAGAAGAAGTGAGAAGATCTGTCAAGGGGAATTATAATCTTTGATTTTTTGTTTAGTCAAGCCTACCAGAGACAGTAGCCAAAGTCTGAAAGATCTGAAATAACAATGTTGCCAATCTGCTTTATAAATGTGTTCTCACTACATGTTCATCTGTGCTTTCTATAATCCATTGATGGATATGACCCCGAACACTGCTGATCCAACATTGGAAATTGTTTCTAATTAAAGAGCTCTTCCCCTATATTCTTGCTTCCAGTCACAACAATTTTGTATTTGCCATTTCATTCAGTTCTGCTGACAATAGTCACCAGAGAGGGTGAATCATCGCCCAGTGGGGATAGAGACTGCATTAAAAACCCAACAGAGGTTCTAGCACCTGGCTGGTTGATATGAAATACAGATACTTCTCCAATTTGAACATTAAAGCTGGGCTCTCCTTTGGAAATACTCAATGAAATATATATGGATGCTACCTGCTAAAGGATTTGTATTTCTGTTCACTTAATTCTGATATTTACACAGTCCTACCATTTACAGCACAGCCATCCTCATTATTTATATATTTTTTCTTTTCTGCAGATACACAGTTTGGTCACCCCACAAGAGTTCGAAGTGGTCATCTGCTCTCTCCACTGTCAGGTTGTTTTTGCCATAATATGTGCATGCTAGACATCTGAAGCTCCACATGTTGCCCTTCCCTCTCCCAGTCTGAGTGCTGCTCTACATGGGATTTTAAGAGGCTGAAAGTAAAGCCACCCTTCGCTCTAAATGGATAATATTTGTTCCCTGTCTTTATCCCGCCCCTCCTCACAACCCCAATTCTGAATTTTGTATTTTTTTTTTAACCTAACAGAGTTTTATGTGCTGATCCTAGGCTGGAATGATGTTTGCACCCATCCACCAATTTTGTACCCTAGCGGAACCCTATGGCACATTTGTGCCGACAAGGGTTTCTCATCCATGCACGAAGATGGGGCTGATATGTAAGCACCAAAGTTTGACGTGTCAGCACGTATGGGGAAAGTTACCCTCTGTGTGCACAGATGTGCCACAGGGTCTCCAACTCCAGACAGGGCCCTTTGGCACATCTTCCACAAAAACAAATATAGTGGCACTGGAGGGGGACGGTATTGAGAAAGGGAACTGAAGTTCCTCTTTAGGTCAAAATTGGACTATTATGGTATTATGGTAGTAGTATGTAAGATGGATTAAATTGTTTATTTAATTTGTGCTTTTTTATGTGCCTGGGGTTCATCTTTTATACACCCCAAAATATATATATATATACACACACATATAATATATATATATATATATATATATATACACGTGTATATAATATACGTATATATGTGTGTATCAGAATACAAATGCAAGTAAGATGTCCAATTGATTTTTTTGTTAAAATTTAAAGTAATAGCTAAAATGTGTGGTGACTAAAACTACACTATAATTTTCCTTTAAGAAGAAAAATGCCGACTTTTTAAAGTAGAATTTAGTGAATAGTTAGACTAGCTGGCTGAGCCAAGTCTGTATCAGATGAACAGCTTTCCAATAAGAGAGGCTGCTCTGGAATAACCCATTTAAAAAATGCTCAGAGGAAGAATATGGGTCAAAAGAGACCAAACTGTTGCTTTATTCTGCTGCCCATGCAAGCAGCCCATAAAACAAAAAAGATTTGTCTGTCAATTTTAATTTGACCGTTTTTACGAATAAGCGTTTTAACTTCCCTTGCCAGCCGCAGTTCAATTCCACAGCTATCTGGCTCCGCAATACAGCAAAGTCATAAATTACTGGACAATATGACAATATTTTGATCTGAAACCAAGCAGTGGAACATTATTAACTAAAAGCAGCAAGAGACAAGCCATTTAGACTCAGGTACTGATGGCACCAAGAAATACAGCTGCACTGCATTCAACACTCAACTGGCCCAGACGACAAATAAAAAATAGCTATGCTCTATTAGCCTGTTGCCCTACGACTGCTCTCCGAGTAGCCTAATCTGGCTATGTTTTCAACTTAAAAGTGTAAGTGTAGGCAAAGCAGCTCATTACAAAGTTGAATTACATATATGGAAAACTGTAGAACTTACAAAAACAGATGAAGGAATATGTAAACCTAACATATCATATTCCTAATATGTGCATGCTGTACTATATACTTGTATGAAAAAGTATCCTGTTCTCTCTATATTGCTTCCTTAGTGTGGAATCTTTGGTGTTTTTGCTCTACTTTCCTAATAAAAACAGACCACGCTAAGCAGGAGAGCAGAGTGTGGCCAGTTCTCTAGCTATGATGGGAACAAAGTGTGCTCTCCTTCAATGATCAGGCTTCTGCTGCACAGCTTATCACTGAGAAGGTCAGTGTACTGCACTTTCTCCTCCACCTCTCTGTGCTGCTGAGAACAGAGGCTATATAATCACTTATAAAAGGGAAAAAAGGGTATTTATAATGTTGTTTATATTTATACACAATTGTTTTGCCTTTCATTTCTATTTTAAACTGAATGGGTTGCGTTACAAGGTAAGGGTCTACAATCACTTTAATTGTTCAGCAGCCCAGCCAGTTTTCTAACCTAGGCACCCTGATATACTCTTCAAGAGGTCCTCACCAATTACCTTTCTCAGAGCAATATACACTGCTCAAAAAAAATTAAAGGAACACTTTTTTAATCAGAGGATAGCATCAAGTCAATTAAACTCCTGGGATATTGATCTGGTCAGTTAAGTAGCAGAGGGGGTTGTTAATCAGTTTTCAGCTGCTTTGGTGTTAATGAAATTAACAACAGGTGCACTAGATTGGCAACAATGAGACGACCCCCAAAACAGGAATAATTTTACAGGTGGAGGTCACTGACATTTTTTTCCCTACTAATCTTTTCTGACTGTTTTTCACTAGTATTGCATTTGGCTAGAGTTATTGTCACTACTGGTAGCATGAGGTGATACCTGGAACCCGAACCTACAGAGGTTTGCACAGGCAGTCCAACTCCTCCAGGATGGGCACATCAATACGTGCCATTGCCAGAAGATTTACTGTGTCTCCCAGCATGGAGGAGATTCCAGGAGACAGGCAGTTACACTAGGAGAGCTGGACAGGGCCGTAGAAGGTACTTAACCCATCAGAAGAACCGGTATCTGCTCCTTTGTGCAAGGAGGAACAGGATGAGCACTGCCAGAGCCCTAGCAAAATGACCACCAGCAGGCCACTGGTGTGAATGTCTCTGACCAAACAATCAGAAACGGAACTTCGTGAGTGTAATGGAACCGGACCCCGACTGCACTAGGGTATTTCCACTAGACTCCCGCTTCCCTTTCCAAACACAGATCCACAGGACACCACCGCTGGCCATACAAGACGAGACAGCACCAGACTTGGAAGGATTCCAGAGATAGACTGCTTTATTTTAACACAGACACAAGATATATACATTCAAGGGAACAACCCAACCTCCATGATTGCATAGGACACAGGGCGGGGCAAACCAAATCTTAGCAACTCGGAGACACATCAGCTAGACGACCCCATCAGGGGGAAGGGCTGCTGGAAACACCTCCCACCAAGCCAATACACATAGACAGATACATCCCATAATAGTTTGCTCCCAAGCAAGGACACACCATAGAACAATGGGATGCAACCACATGGCAGTAAAACGATGACCATACCCCACCTATACATGTCTACACTATATCAGGACAATTCCACCCTGTACCCTAAGAGGCACAGGGTAACATACACATAATAGGGATATCAGGAACTGAGACAGGGGTCCCCCCCACCCCCCAAAGTCACTCCAGTCACAGTGAGGGTGGCCTGAGGGCCTGACCTCGTCTAGTGGGCCCTGTGCTCACTACCTGGGCACCACAGAGCTCGACTGGCATTTGCCATTAAACACCAGAATTGGCAAGTTGTCAGGTCCTACCTTTTTCCCTGAGGTTATGTTTACTCCGATGTGCTGGCGTCCATCCTTGGATTCTGCTGTGCCTGATGGGAATCCTTTTTATGCCTTCAGGTCTCTGAGGTCCACCCCCCAGAGGGGCGTGGCTGATGACATATAAGCCTGTGGCCCGCTCCACATGCTCTTTGCACTTGTGTCTTGTGTCTTTGTGTTACTATTACTCTGTTCTGACTCTTGTGAACTCTCCTGGTATTCTTGATTCGGCTTGTGACTTGACTATTCTTTGTATTACTGCCTTTGATCTGACCCTCTGTTGCTGAACCCGGCTTGTGACCTGTGATTCTCGTCTGCTGTCCTGTTACTGTTTTGTCCTGTTGTTGTTGACCGCCAGGCTTGTCTGACTACTGCCTTTTGTTTCTTCCACCAGCTACACGCCATTGGCGGCGGCCATTACCGCAGCTGAGGTGTCTCGGACGGGGCCGCGACCTGGTCCTGGCTGCGTCAAGTCCATCGCCCACCATCAGGGGCCCTGGTGAAGGGCAGCCTGGGACTTAGACTCTGCGACTCTGAGGGACTTCGGTCTGTGGGTGGTGGTTGTCATCAGCCAGTGCGTTACATTGTTAGGCCTGCCATGTCCGTTCCTCGGCTCCTGCCCTGACATTACACAAGTGCCATGAACCCTGACGGTGCAGGCACGCCTTCGCTCCAACGTAGTCGCCAGACTCGATCAACAGGATCACCTGTTGGATCAGTTCGCTCAGGCGTTGCAAACTCTGCTTGCACGCACTGCACACCTTGCTCCTGGTGCTATTAGGCCGGTAGTCACTCCCGGTGGTCTCTCCCGCTGCTTCTCATCCGCCTATTGCGTCCACCACCTCGGTGGCTGCATTCAGCGGCAAACCCAGAGGTATGACTGGCCTCTAGCCCCTTTCTTCCCACAGCGCTTTGGGGGTGAGCCTAGTCAGTGTTCGTGGGTTCCTCAAACAAGGTGGGTTATTTATTTTGAATTAATACCCCACGCCTTTCCCGTCTGAGAGGTCAAAGGTCGGGTTCCTAATTTCACTACTCGCTAGACAAGGCCTTGGTCCTCTGGGCAAATCCCCTTATGGGAGAGGAACGACCCGGTTATTCAAGACTTTTTTCGGTCATTTGTCGATACCTTCCGTAGGGTATTCGATTCTGTACTCGGCTCGTTACGCCTTGGCCGGCCAAGCTGCTCATATGAACCATGCAATCATCAGGCGTTTCACGGACCGTGGGCCGAGTACGCGCCATAGATGTTTCGTACCCCTGCGGCAGAGGTCGGTTGGAACAATGAGGCTCTGGTGGCTGCGTTTTCCCATGGTCTTTCTGACACAATGAAGGACGAGATTGCAGCTAAGGCGAACACTGCCTGTGGTGTTGGAGGAGCTCATCTCTTTCATGAATCCTGATTTGACACCAGGTCTACTCATGGAGACCGGCTTTCACTCAAGGAACGCCGTGCCGGAGGCCTTCAATCTGAGTTCGGCACTCCTGCGTTTTTCTGTCGCCAGCCCGTTCCTCCGCTCCTCCTCGTCCTCCCACGAACCATCCTGGGGATTGGATGTGATGGTGGTGAGCCGCCATGCAGGCAGGGGTTTGCTATCGACCTTTCCGAGGGGGAGCGGGCCGCTCGCGGCGTCGCGGGGAGAGGTCGAGCTGCCTGTACTGTGGTCTTGGTGGGCACTTTCGGCAGTGTACCTGTCCGGTCCGTACCGGGAAACGCTCGCAACCTTGAGAATCCTGTCGGGGACAGATCTTGGGTGGAGTATCCTCGTCCCTCCCCGGCGTTCTGCAGAGATAAGCCACTGATCAACGTTGTCCTCCTCTCTTGGGCGGGAGGGACTCCAGTGACGGCCAACGGCGTCGTTGAGTTAGATTTCTGGGGCCAGCGGGTGGTTGTTTATGGACCAGGGCTCGCGTTTTGCTGCCCAGCACTCCATTCACCCTGCGGCTCGAGTTACACCATTGGTTTTCTCGTAGAGACGATAGAGTGGCACGGCCCCTGCAACCACCGCAGGTTACCCACGAGGACTGTGCCAGTGGAAGTTAGCTATTGGGGCTGTTCACAGGGAGTTGGCCTGTTTCCAGGTGATTTCTTCTCCGCACTATTCGGTGGTTTTTGGGGTATCCACTGGCTCCAGATGCAACAATCCAACCTTTCAATTGGCAAAAAACAGCCGAGATATTCTCTCGTCGTGGTCTCCACAGTGTGGGGGCCGGGTGCATACGTGGGCTCCCTGCCCGGTCTAAGGGTGTTGTCTAGTGCCTCCTCGGACTCTGCGTTGCCCTCAGGATTCTGGGGAGTACCAGGACGTGTTTGATAAGGTACGCGTCTGGTGCCTTACCTGCTCATCGTCCTTACGGACTGCGCCATAATCCTTGCAACCGGTGCCAATAGCCTCCGCGTGGCAGGGTGTATCCTCTCTCGGTTGCGGAGAATAAGGCCATGGAGGAGTACGGCTACGGGATGCGCTTTCCAGGGGGACCATTCGTAAGTCTACTTCACCAGCTAGGAGTGCGGGTTTTTTTTCTTTGTAAAGAAGAAGGGTGGTGTATTGAGGCTTGCAATCGATTATAGGGGTCTGTTTACATGCTCGAAATTCACCACTCCTAAGAATGCCTACCGGATTCCCTTGAATTACTGAGTTGTTCGACTTCCGTTCAAGGGGGCTAATAACAGTCTTTACAAACTTGACCTGTTGTTAGGGCGGCGTACTAATCCTAGTACGGATCAAACAGGGGGATGAGTGGAAGACCGCGTTTAAACACCGTAAAACCGGTCACTCTACGAATACCTGGGTGATTGCCCTTCGGGGTTGTGTAACGCGCTTGCCCGCAGTTTTTCTGGTAATTCATAATATGATGTCCTTCGTGGACTTGTCGTTGCAGCAGTTGCGTGGTAGTTTACATTGGATGAAGATCCTGGTTTACTCTGCCTCTCTTTGGAGTCCCATATCCAGGATGTCAGCAGGTTGCTGCAACGATTACTGCTGAGCGAACGAACGTTTTTGTAAAATTGAGCAAGTGCGAAGTTGCCATCGATCACCAGTTGCCTTTTTAGGCTACATTCATTTCTTGCAGGAGGGATCCGTCATGGACCCCTCAGAAGTTATTTCGGCGGTTCTGCGAGTGGGCCTCGTCCAATGGAACCTTCGGCCCATTCAGCGCTTTTTTTGGGTTTTGCCAACTACTATCGGATAGTTCATTCAGAACTTATCTCATCGCTGGCATTAATAGTCACTCTATCCTCAGAACTACTAACGCAAGCAAGAAGGCAGCAATCCTCACGAAGTGGCACATCACGAGAGGCCATAGTAGGCCTGCGTGACGGTAGTGCTCTGAAATCGGACCTTCGCTTCGGCCTCCGTTTCTGTCTTTCATCCCTATCACTGGATTTGACCTTCGTCTTGTTGGTTGATGCATCCCTGAAAGTCCAGGAGTGAGTAGGCGCTCTCCTGTTTCACCGATCACGGATCGCTAGCTCGATTGACACTTCACTCCCTGTGTGGGCTCTATCTCCAGGATGCTATTCATCTGCATGCAGAGTGACAACTACCAGATTGGTGATAGGAGTTCGTTGCAAATCATTCTGGGAGTCGCAAGGAATGGAGGCACGCTGCTTACGATAAGGGGTCTCGCAAGTTTCGGGTTCCGGTCCTCATTAATTACCGATCATTTAATCGAACACCTGAGCTTATCTCTTCGGAGGGGGGCCACAAAAAGATTGGAGACACCCCGTTCTATATGCCTATGATTGGGCCTATGTTCTTGTCTCACGACTTCAAATCAAGTAGGTTTCCTATTTGCCTAGGTTTCCAAGAGAATGTGTCAGGGATGGATGAATAATAGTCATCCGACGCAAATTTCTGATGTTGGGGTAATGGGAAGGACTTCGGAAGCCAATTATCAGGTCATTGACCTCCAGGATTCATATCCTGGCTGCCATTCGCACCAGTCTGACCTCTCCTACTTGGGGAGCAGAGATTTTGGCGGCCTCAAATCATGATTGCTCCATCGCCGAAGTCGGGAGTTAGGCAAGTAGAGAGGGTATGATGTTTTGTTGTACCGAGGGATTTGCGCTACTCCGCTCTGCTGCAGGTACCTACGACATAACGCCAAGATACTGACTCCGGGCATCGGGAAGGGAGGATAACTCAGCTGTGTGAGGGGGTCGTAACTCGAGCGCTTTATTCTTGGTGGCCAACCTGCCTCCGTGCCCGACATATTTGCCTCTTATGTTGAGCGGCGATGTTCGATCTAGGTGCCTAGAATAGTCTCCACGCATCCTCCTCTTTGGGTCTTCTGCTAAAACCCATTCCAATTGGCAATGGGGGAAGACGTCCTTGGTCACACCTAGGTATGGACTTTATTTGTAGACCTCCTCTTTGTGTCTCGGGGGTCATACCGGTTCATCCTCATGATCGTCGATCGGTTTTCCAAAAGATGTGCCATTTGCATTCCATATCATGGAAATTACAAAAACAGCGCAAGAATAAGAACTTGGCCACGGATTCTTTTCATGGGAGATTTTTCGCCTGCAATGGGTTGGCCTAACGGTGATTGTCTCGGGACCGCGTGGTCGAGTCGCAGTTCGTGTCCCAGATTCTGGTCGCGCCGCATGCTTCTTGCTTCCCTCAGTTGGGTAATTAGTCCTCTCCTTTTCTTCAGGCCTTACCACCAGCAGCAGTCCAATGGTGGCAATAAGGCTGCAGGAGCGTTCCGAATCAGGCGCGGGGGGGGGGTCTTAGAACAATTTCCTTCGATGTTATATGTCAGCGAGACCATTCAGGTTAACGATTGGGCCGATCTCCAGTGCCATTTGGGCAGAGTTGTTGCCAGGAAAAACTCGAGCGGTCAAACTCCTCTCCTCCGGGATTTGTCGCCCTTCTTGGACCAAACTTTGGGTTCCAACCCGCAGTATTACCTGAGAGGTTACTCATGCCACAGGACATTCCGGCTGTGGCCCCCCCCCCCATCTTGCTGAAGCCATGCTTGTCGGTGTTATCATTCTTCATGGGGGGCAGATCCAGACTATTGAGTGGGCTACTTGAGTGGGGAGTCTCGGCTTGTGTGCTCTAGCGCCAAAAAGTTACCAGGCTGATGCGACTGGGAAAGGTTGCTTCCGCTCCGTGCATACCAGGTCGGCAGATCGAGGTGTAGGGTATGGTCTACTCGCAACCTCAATTATCTGTTCGGGTGCCCACACCCAAACTAGCTCCCCGTTTTGTCGGTGCCTCTTTCCGAATTATCTCGTCCGCGACAAAGTGCTGAACATCCGGCTGGCTCTATGCCTCATTTGCTACATTCACAACATGGGTTCTGGGGATGCGGATCTCCAATATCTTTCCATGTTTCCCATGTTGAAACCTCTGATCTGCAATCGCTTCACTACACTCTCTGCCTCTGCCCCGCGTACTGTCTGGGTGTTGACGGTCATGAGGAGTATGAGGTGAGCGTCCCGGATCACTGGACTTTCTCGATTGAGTGCAGTCCGCGGTAGGATCATCTCGTTACTAGCTTTCCCTGGTTCATTTGGCTCTAGGCGCTCAACGGTTATGGTCCACTGAGGAGCGGTTCCTGCGGTTTCCTTCCGCGGATGTCCATGATGCTCCTGCCCCTCCTCTGCGCGACATTTCATTACCCGCTTTCCTCAAGAACAACCTTTTGTTTGAGACCCGCGGAGGGGGAGGGGCCCTTGAGGAGGATCGCCGGTTACTGTCAAGGTCCTATCCCCCTGCATTTCGCCATGAGGTTATGTTAATGCGCATGTGGCTCGGCGTCCATGATCTTGGATTTGCTGTGCAATGATGGGAAAACTCCTTTTTATGTCTCTTTAGGTCTCTTGAGGTCCATCCACCCCAGAGGGGTGTACGCTGAACTTGAATGACAAGAATGTAAAGCACCGTGGCCGCACATGCTCTCTTGCACTTGTGTCTTGTGTTGTTTGTGTTCACTATTACTCTGTTCTGACTCTCGTCACTCGCCCTGTGGTATTTCTGATTCGGCTTGAGCTTGACTTTATTTTTGACTATTTTCTTTGTATTCTCCCATCTTTTGATCTGACCCTCTGTTGCTGAACCCGGCGTGTGGACCTGTGTTTTCGTCTGCTGTCCTGTACTGTTTTGTCATGTTGTTGTTTGACCCCGGCTTTTGTCTGACTACTCTTTTGTTTATTCGCACCAGCTACACTGCCGATTGCTCGGCGGGGCCATCTACCGCAGCTGAGGTGTATCGTGGGGTGGCCGCGAGACCTGGTTCTGGCACTGCGTCAAAGTCCTTTCCACACAATCAGGGCACTGGTGCAAGGGGCAGCGCACTGGGACTTTGATCTCCGCTCCCTAAGGGGACTTCGTGTCTGTTGGTGGTGGTTGTCGTCGCAGCCTAGTGCGTTGTACATTGTTGTAGGCCTGACTGTGCTCCTTTCGCGTCTCGGTCCTTGCCCTGACACTGGATGCACCAATGGTCGCCATGTGCTTTTCAGCGCATGATGAGCAAGGCGTTTCTCGACCTCTGAGTACATGGGTGACAGATGTGAAAAGGTGTCTGTAGAAACCAGATGGAGAAGAGGAGAATTTTATGCTGCTGTAACATCGTTTCAGCATGACTGTTTTGGTGGTGGGGTCATGAAGGTCTGGGGAGCATTATCTTTGGAGGGACTACACTAGACGCTTCTTCAGGGGTAGTACATTGGCACCGTCTGACTTGCCATTAGGTTATTTGGATGAAATCTTGGACCCTTTGTCAGACCCCACACACTGGGTTTTGCAGTGGGTCTGGGTTTTCGCCTCCGGTGCATGGAAATGCCTCAGCTCATGTGGAGAGGAGTCATGCAGGGCAAGTTTCCTGGAGGAGGAAGGAATTGATACCATTGAATGGTTACCATGCTCCTGGACCTAAATCCAATAGAACACCTCTGGGATATCATAATTCAGGCCATTGACGACGGCAGGTTGCACATCAGACTGTCCAGGAGCTCAGTGATGCCTGGTCCAGATCTGGGAGGAAATACCCCAGGACACCATCTATCGTCTCATTTAGGAGCACACCCAATGTTGTCATGAGTTGCTGCAATTAAATTTTAGCAAAATGGACTAGCCTGCTGCATAATTTTTCACTTTCATTTTCGGGGTGTCTTTGAATTCAGTCCTCTGTAGGTTGATAATTTTCATTTCCCTCAAACGATGGGGCATCCTTATCTTTCTAACACATTACCCAGTCCATATCAGTATAGATATCCAGCATGATATTTTTCCCCATTGAGATCTGATTTTGTTTTCAAAGCGTTCCCTTAATTTTTTTTGAGGCGGTGTAGTATGGTCAGGACCATAAATAGAAAATTAAAAACACCAGCCCACTGATTAAAACATCTCTATGCTCTCCCCTCCAATTAGCAATCTCCACTTGTTAAATTCAAAGCACTGCGCAATGCAGTAAAGCATTAAATGACTTTTCAGTGCTGTCTCTTCCTTTCCCAGTGTGAATGCTGACATGAGGAATAATACAGGGAGGCTAAAACAAAGATAGATTGAGATATTATTTAAAGTTTAATTTCAGTTTTGGATAGTATAGGCAACTGTTAAAGTATAACTAAATACATTTTTTTTTTAGTTTTGGAAAGTGCATAAAGGGCTTAGAAACACCTGTTTGTTTTTATTGCTGTCTGTGCACCGTTAGGGAGATTCATCCTCTCTAGTTGTCCTGTTTATCACTGAAAGTGAAAGTAAAAGAAAATCCCAAGTTTTGGATTGACATTGGAACAGTGATAGAGGGGAAATCTTCCAATCGGAACACCTAGATCTGGTGACCCTGGTGACACCCCAGAATTCCCTCACTTTGGATGAATTTTCTCCAACTTCCTGTTTTGGCTATGAGATGGGGAAATGAAGAGAAATCTCCCACAATAGGAAATAGATGTGTAAAAAAATATGACAGGAGTTATAACCCCGTTACAAAAGTTTTGCCTTTAGTTCTACTTTAAATGTAAAGCTTTGTGTATACTCCATTAGTGAAAAAAGCAGATTAGCCATGAAAATCTGCCTCACTGTTCAGATATGATATATTATAACCACATAGGCATAGCATGTTCTCTGTTTGTTGGCTGACCCATAGACTTGTGTTTTGGTAAGGAGTAGGAAAAGCAGGAAGCAGAGTTCTTCTTGCTTTCTTTGAAAGATACAAGATACTCCCGGTAAAACCCCGTGTGC